>VKOC01017637.1:0-52606 GCA_009364415.1 Spea multiplicata | reverse complement strand
AGATCTACCCACTCCCTCCTTACCCCCCTTTGTAAGTCACTTACCGCAGTCCTGAGGTGGGGGTGCGAGGTCTCTGTCTCGCTGCGCACAGCTTCACTGCTGAGCGCCGGCATATGACGTCATATGCCGGCGCTCAGCGTGAAGCGCCGGCACCCGAGACAGACGCCTCACGCTCCCAAGGCTGCAGTCTGGGCAGTGCTGAGGCAGGCGGCGGGGAGCAGAGGAGTCCTGGAGTTCTGTCAGTCAGGGGGGCCCAAGAGGTGCCGAGCGGTCGTTTTCAGCAACCGCTCGGCACCCCTTGGGCCCCCCTGACTGGCAGAACTCCAGGTCCCGGTCACAGTCGCGACCCTGGTAGTTCAGCCACTGATGTTTGCCAAGCCCACACTGGAGCTGACTGGTGGTAAGTATATTAAATGGCCAAAAACTTCAAATGCATGAACAAAGGGGAGAAGTGGGGGAAGGAACTATTGCATATGGGTTAGTCTGCAGAATCCCAACATTCATCAACAAAGCATTTAGAGGGACAGAGGGATAGCGATGCATAGTTACTAACTTGTCATCAACATAGTTAACCATATTGAAATTGTTGACCTGCAAATACATGGCTAATATGCAGCTGCATGGAAATATATTATAGGAAAACCAGAGCTGTTTTTAATGAAAAAAAGCATAATATTTCGAAAACATTTTTTTTTACAATAAAAAAATAGTGGGAGTGCCACCCTAAAGTACTAGGTTCCATTTTACATCCTAATTTGGTCCTGTAAAACAGCTAAAGTACATTGCTGCCTGTATCTCATGGGAGTTATAACAGCAAAATGCTAAACACACCTTTGGGTTTAAAAAGGTGTCCTTAAAGGTGAACTTTTCTGACCTTTTTTCTGGTGTGTAAAAAACCCCCACTTATTTCCCTGTCAATATTTATTTTACTTCTTGCAAGAAATCTGCAACCACATCCCTTGCTTCCAGCTGTCCTAACTTTGCTGACCGTCTGCAGGTGATGTGGTAACATGAAAACATTCAGGGTCATAGGGAAGTTTATTTCCTTTGTAGATTTCAGTTCCTAGCCTTGTTAATCCACTTAGCAATTCTCACTTTTCACTGCGCAACACAAATTACTAGCTCAAATAAAACAAGAAAGAAAAACAGCTTTAAACGAATGCTGCTGCTTGCATAGCATTTTTTGCTTGCCAGAATTGCTATTTATAACACATCTAAGCTAATACAGTATAAATGATCTAAAAGTGCAGTATTGCAAAAGCACAATATTGGGGAAGGGTGTCAAAACATCTTTACCATAAGTCGCTAGACCACTTAATTAATACACACATACATACATACATACATACACAAACATAAAAAGGAAATACACTATTTCAAGTCTCTGAGGGTGTCGCAGGTCAGGGATTTATTTAAATTTAAATGCTGAGACTGGAAACCAGTAAACATTTATTTGTATCAGCACCCTATCTATGATCTATTATCTATTAACAGTTGTTAATAGCAGAAAAATAGCATAGTTGTATAAGATGTGCTGTTAACAAAAGAAAATGGCCAATAAGGCATTTTAGTCGAGATACTGTATCCTATTCTCACACAGGAAGAATATTTTCTTTCCTACAAAACAAAGAAGCGCAACACTTAACATATTATTCATGTAGAATTGGGAAATGTAATTGCAAGATTAAAATACTATATGTGTAATCCACTTGGGTTAATTGTGCATATAAGTGAGAGCATTGAATCGTTTTAAGGCTGTTAATCTCCTGGTAGGCAGACAGTGACAAACTAGATTAAGTGTTCCAGGTTAAGTGTGAGTGAAGGCATTGAAAACCAGGTACTGTATGTTAGCCTAGACATTCTATGTAGTGTTTAAAAACATCTTAGCTAAATGTTAGCTAATATAAGAGACAACATAATAAAGCTGCTCATTTTTCTAATTTACTATTTGAAACGTTAAAATATTTGATCTTTTCAATGTTTGGCGTTTTTCTGTGTCCCTCTTGCTATTCTTATACATTTCCTGTCGATTTGCTCTAGCCATAACGAGTAGTGCTAAAAAAAATGCATAATGATATACCCAGTGCCCAAAATATGTCTACATGGCTCCAGAACTCAGTTACAAATAAACTTAAGATTCCGCCTCAGATTCCGGCAGACAGAAGGCGCTTGGATTTATACAGATTTATACACAACTTTATGAACATTGAATAGCAATATAGCATTGCTGGAGACAAAAAGCTGTTGATATCTATGATTTCAAGTTTAAAGCTGCAAGGTCAGCTTTAAAAGAATATGTGTATAGATTGTATAGAGCGTAATGACATTTTGCTAAACATATATGGAATACTTTGTCTTAATAGTTAACTAAACCTCACATTCCCAATATAAATATCTGGTTGCAAATGAGGTAAAATGGAAAAAAAGAATGTCTATATGTGGGGTACATTCATCCAACTTAAAGCCTGCTGGACAAGCTGTAGTGACAGTGGGAGAAAAGAAGAAGAGTTTAGCTGCACTGTAGAGAGTTCCTCATAGAAGTCCTCTATAGGGAACTTGGAAATTAATTAATTTTATATAGAAAAAAATGCCTTTAATTCCGGTTTAACAGTCTGCCCAAGATGCAGAATAATCCGCAGTCCTTCTAAGTGCTCAACTCTAATTATAATCTTGAGTACATTGTTGATTAAAAGAAAATCTCACAGTGCAGTAGTATGTCTAGTTAGAACGTTAAAAATACATTTATCCTGTTCTTTTTTTAACTCCAACTTATCTATATTTAGACCTGTGTCACTGCCATGCTTCAATGGACAAAATAAGTAGATTAAAGGAGAGGCAGAGTCTTTGTACGCACACAAAGTCACCAGGCTGACAGCTTTCACAAGTTCAAACAACTGTGTCCTTTTTTGTGCAACGTGCTGATTCCTTTGAAATTTTGGATGTTGAGAAGGAAAACGATGGTGTAGGTTACTCCGCAAATCTGGCTGGTTTTCAGAAACCTCTCTACCACATGAGAGGGAAATTATCCTTGTGGTTACTTAAAAAGGCTTTTGGCTGACTGTTTTTGTTTAGATGCTTGAATATTTGTTCTTTTAAAGTCCAGGGTTGTTGTTTTTTTGGTACCATGCAGGTGTTTGAGAGAGTGACGGAACTTTCATGTTTCTTCCCGTTTCTGATGAAAGGAGAGTTAGGGAAGGCCTTCTGGCAGCATTTTATTTTCTAAAATGAAAGAAAGAAGTTCAAAAGATACAAAGTGGGACATGAAAGTCACATAGAAGTTGGCCCAGGTGGGCTCATGTTGCAATGTTATTAAACACGCACATTTTTAACAATTTTAAATGAAACACTGTAATTTCACACATGCACATTCAATTGAGTAAAGTTAATACAGTCACAATAAACTCTGCTTTTATCAGAACACATAGGTTAAAAATATAGTTCTGGCTCAAGGATAGATCCCGAGACATGCAAACATAAGGAGATAATAATTCAGAAGGTGGTCATATTATTTTAAAAGGAATATAGTAAATATGCAAACGTGAAATGCTCCCCCCAAGAAAAAATTGTGGAAATAGGGATAACCAGGTAAATCCCGAGTCCTGGATTTACATCTTTATATCCCTAATTTCAAGAAGGAGGCTGGGTTGAACAGAGTAATGTTGCGCTGACTGACCCTGTTGTCAGTAAGTGTGTGTCTGGGCATGTTAGTGTATGTCTTGGTATGTCAGTGTTAGTGTGTGTGAGTATGTGTGTGTCTGGATATGCTTGTGTGTGGGTATGTATGTGTATATCTGCGTATCTTAGTGTAGGGGGGTATGTTAGTGTGCGTGTGTTAGTGTGTGTATGTTTGTGGGTATGTTACTCTGTGTGTATGGATACTGTATGTTATTGTAAGTTTATGTGTCTTGGTATGCTAGGGTGTGTGTGTTTGGCATATTAGTGTGCCCAGTTGTTAGCTTAAGTGTCTGTGTGCTGTGTGTTAATGTGGTTGTGTTAGTGCCTGGGCATGTTAGTGTGAGTGTCTAGGTCGTTGTGGTAGAGTGAGTGTCTGGTTGCTTTAATGTGAATGTCTGTGTTAGTGTGAGGTCCCCTTCTGAGGCCAGGCTCTGGATCTGCTTCTGAACTTTGTTGGGTTTGCAATTAGATTAATTTTGTTTTCTTGGTCTTCAATAATATTTTATTGTGTTTAGCTAAGATGCAAAATCATTGTAACAATTTCTTCAGAGAATTGCAGTGGCTCCATGTAAATTAATGATGCAAGTGTTTATTAGTGTTGTGCGTAAATGTATAGCCAGACGGCAAGATACATTGAGGCTTCAACAGTGATGCAAAAATGCATACTGGACAGTGTGTTGTATTACATGCCTGAACAAATTATAATGTGACATTAGACATGATGTGGTTACATTATTTCGCTGATCCAAGGCTAAGGTCCCATATCAGGGAAAAAGGCTGTTGAGTTTCTACTTTGACCCATTTGCAAAGATACAATTCTTTTGCAATATTTAGGATTGTCCCAAGATGGTCCACAATTTTATACAACCAGCCTACTAAAATAAACAAAAGAAAATAGTAAGTCCCTGGGAAACTACCCTCCCATAGTTTATGATTGAAATAAAAATAGCAAATGTTTGAAACTACATTATTAGGTCACAGAGATCTAAGCAGGTCATGATTTAATTTACATGAAATTGAGATTTTCCATCAAATTTATCCTTCGGTTATCAACTGTTCTATTATATCGAATCTCTTTCCCATGCCCTTGTACGCTGCTGCTACGATCTCTCTCAGGAAACCTGTGATACATTTTTTTCTCACATTTAATGGGCAATCAGCCATTGCTCGGTTACCTCATATAACCTGGGAATAGAAAGCCAACGTCTTAATCATGTGCTCATATCTGTACACAGAACCAGAGATCGGTTATGTTTGTGGTATTTTGCCCTCCCTTTCTCATTTAAGAAAGCAGACAATGCTTACTTCACAAAGTGAGTTGTGTGAAGTGCAGGGTTGACAAATTTGGTTGCCAAAACTCCCAGAGTGGCACATTTTAATGCAAACACATTTGACTTGTCTTTTGATGCTGTTAAATTATGGATTCTAATTAATCTATTGCTCTACTATTAACATAATAAAATTTTCTAGGGTTGTCAACATTGAGGTTGCTTCTGAAATGTGTTTAAGCCCGACCCCACGCTACGTTAAATGGGACTGTATGTCCTAGGGACTGATTGATCAACCTAGGGGACAGGTGGGTGGAAGAACATAATTCACCTTGGTTGAACTTAGGTTGCAACTCAGGTCTTAAACTCCATCATTATCAATGGATGTAATAGTACCTCCTACACAAAACATCACAACCCATCATAAAAGGTTTAATTACAACTAAGATGAAAAAAAACAAAACAAAACAAAAAAGAAGGGCTTAAAATCTCTGATCTGTGCCTACGATTAGCCAAACTTCTCCACAATTAATTAATGGCTACAATTCTGAGCTAATGAGGTGTCCTCTGCCTGCAAATATGACCCCCATGAAATTTAATATTAATTAAAAAAAAAGGGCTCAAACATTCCAGAGTGGGGCCGGTTTCTTAAAAATATCTAATGGGCACAGAAGGTGTACAACCTCCTGATTAGAATAAACTATATTTCAAAATAAAATAGTAATAATAATAATAAATATATTTCTAGGCCATATTTCTTGTGCACAATTATTGAACATTCAGAAACAAGGACAATGGTTTCTCAGAATGCAGATTGCTACTGATTGTACCCTTTGTACCCTTAATCCGACATAAAGTTTTATGACAGGTTTAAGAAAGTTTCTAGCTTGCAATGTTTCCTCTAATTTATTCTTGTTTAGTTTACAAAGGTAAAACATACAGATTTTACTGGAGCACAGACACATGTTTAAGAATCTTTTCTGTCATGGAGCCAAGTGAGAAATATTATGAAGTCCCTCCCTGCCAACTTTCTGGGTGTCCTACCATACGCTTGGTCATGTTTACCACCCACTTGGACTAAACCATTGCATGTGAAACAGTATTTTCAGAATCTGACCACTGCAATAGCCAGTGAATAATAAAAAAGTCAAACAAATGAGAGAAACGTGTATGATATGCGTTAGTTAAATTGCATATTAAGTTTATATATTGTCCACTTATTGTCCAAGTCAATTTGGTGCTATGGTGATAAGGCCACTTTTTCATCTTTATCAGAATAAGTTTTAATGCATAACCCCGTATGTCTCTGATGCCCCGTCACTCAACCCCCCCTCTGCTTTTGTAAGTATGGACAACAAGTTGGAGATGTGATAGTCCTATTTTATGCATGTGGTCCTATTTTATTGCCGTTGTTAATTTATATACGGTAACTTGGTATGGAATATTGCCAACAGATTCCACAGACGTGCACTATGGATTTTGCAGACAATAATAAATAATAAGACCTAGTCATTGGACATTAACATTGTATATGTTTTTTTTTGTACCATTAAGCCTTAACCTCTTAAATACCATGCATTACCCCTATATACATGTCTGCCTCATGGCACAGACTGTTTTCAAGCATTATATTTCTCTTCACACAGCAAGCAACAGCGAACGAGAAACAAAGGCTCAGAGCCAAGTAAACCATAGCAGCTGAATAAGTAAACAGACACTGAACATGCTTGAAGAATTAAAAGAATGTGAGTGAGATCAAGAATTCTTTTTATTCCAGTTAATTTATGATAAATGTATTACTGGCACCCACACAGTTTCAAGCCAAACCTGCATATTTGGGAAGTTCCAAAAGTGAATGATGGAAGATGGCCAGGTCTGTGGAATTTAAGTCACTCTGCTTTCTATTCCGCCCAGTGACAAGGACGTTAAAAATGTCTAACACACCCTGTGTTTACCGGAAGCAGGTCTGTCAAAATCAGTTCACAAGAACAGGAGAATGATATTCCAGAAATAAGTATCATAGTCCTAGCAACAAGCTTACCACATTCTGTTTCAGTACGAAATACATCTGCTCTTAGGGGCAGTGCAATCTTTTGTTCACGGAAATAGGTTCCCTACTTAAAATAGGTTTTTGTAATAAACTTGGCTATTGTGCCATGTGAGAAGAGGATACAAGCCAAGAGATACTTGCCCTGCACTGATACCAGCTAATTGCTAACTATGAAGATTATACTGCACCACCCTAATATTATATTGATGCCTCATTCCTGCCCTTATTCTCACACTGTCTCTTTGGTGTCCTCACTCTCCCTTTTGCATAAACACTAGCAACGCTAATAAGAGGGCAATACAGCCTATATAGATCTGACCCAGGCACCTCATTTGAACCTCACTGATATAACCCATAATCAAAATGTCCAAGAGTTTAGGAGGCCTGCTTTTTGTCTCCTGGGTTAGGTTATTTGAGGTGGCCACCTTGACCTACAGTGACCTTCAAAATATGTCATTTCCAGATAGTAAGAGTAGGAAGAGGGGACTCATGGGCTGTGCCTAGGGCTTTCTGTCTTCATCGCACTTCAATGAAAATTTGCAGGAATGAAACAATGTTTTGGTTTCCTTATAAGGAAATTACCAGAATCTAGTGAAGCACAATACATTCCTAACATTGCATTATAAATAATTTGTCTTCCTGCAAAATATGACTAAGACTGACGGAGACAGTTAGTTCCATTTAGTTCCATTTGTAAAAAGCATGTGTTTGATATTAAAGCACAATGTGCACGTGGTTTGGATAGATTATAGTATGATAAGACTTGTTTAATACAAGCTACTTAAGGTCGGTATCAACTAGGACATACAATTCTGCACATAAAATAACACAATATGAATTAGGGTAATGTAAATCACTTGGAATGTATTACATAAAATAGCATACACGTTAGATAATTACTAGTTTTCAGCAGATGGTAGACGCCACTCTATGGTAGACACCACACCTTAAATGTCCACTAAACTAAAGTATATTCAGTTCTCTATTGCCAAAAACATAATCAAAAGAAGTTCTTAGAAAAAGGTTATGCTTTATATACCTACAATATTTTTGTTCCTAGTGATTATGTATGTGCAAGATGAAAAGGGTTAAAAAGTACTCTCTACCTTTCTCAGGCCTTTTAATATATATATATATGCATTACCTTATAAATATTTGTTTCATCAAATTGCATACATTCTCTATACATATTGGATGATACCAACTCTTTTGCCTTTCAGGAGATCCATCTCCTGCATCTCCTTCTTAATAGTGTGAATGTGGGAAGTTCTCACCTCCAGTCATCTCTGCTACTGAATTACACAAGATCACACTGTTTGAAGTAGAAGACTGTACCTTTAAGAATTGTGTTTACTACAAGGATTAACAGCCTGTGAGTGATTAACTACACTGTGTGCTTGTAGAGCATGCTGGGCTGTGTATACACAGACAAAACCTATAGTTGTGTGAAAACGAAAGTACACTCTTTGAATTCTATTGTTTTACATATCAGGACATAATAACAATCATCTGTTCCTTAGCTAGTCTAAAAATTAGGTAAGTACAACCTCAGATGAACAATGACATATTACATTGTGTTATGATTTATTCAACAAAAATAAGGTCAAAATGGAGATGCCATTTATGAAAAACTAAGTATACCTTATGATTTACCCCCTTTTGCAGCAGTAACTTTCTATATGACTTTATCAGTCCACATATTGTTGTGGAGGATTTTTTGCCCACTCTTCTTTACAACTTCGCTTCAGTTCATTGAGGTTTGTGTAGATTTGTTCATGCACAGCTTTCTTAAGGTGCCGCCACAGCATTTCAATCGAGTTGAGGTCTGGACTTTGACTGGGCCACTGCAACACCTTGATTCTTTTTCAGCAATTTTGTTGTATATTTGCTGGTGTGCTTGGGATCATTGTCCTGTTGCATGACCCAAATTTCGTCCAAGCTTTAGCTCTAGAATTGTCCAAGCTTTAGCTCTAGAATTTAGCTCTAGAATTGACTCTAGAATACTTTAGTATACAGATGAGTTCATGGTTGACTTAATGACTGCAAGGTTCTCAGGTCCTGTGGCTGCAAAACAAGCCCAAATCATCCCCCCCTTCACCATTGCGGAGACAGTTAGTATGAGGTGTTTGTGGTGATATCCTGTGTTTGTTTTTTGTCAAACATGGCGCTGTGCATTATAGCAAAATATCTCCACTTTGGTCTTGTCTGGCAAAAGAACGTTGTTCCTAATTCCCGTGGAAGCAGTAAGGGTGTACTTAGGTTTTCACACATGGCTATTCAGTATTGGCTTTCTTTTTGTTGACTAGATCACAGTGTAATATGTTATTGTGTTATTATGTCCTAATATGTAAAACAATAGAATTCAAAGAGGGTGTACTTTCTTTTTCGCACAACTGTATGTGGAGCTCTTATACATAAGGCCAATATCATCATTCTCATCCTGTAGGTTGCTCATGCCATTCTTACAAAGGCTGCCTGAACCAATCAAAAATAATCAGCAACTTAACAATTGCGGAGATTAATTTAATTAAGGAGAATAATCATTTAGTTGCAGTAAACAGCTGCCATGGCACACAAGGGCAAACAGAATTAGAACTTATTTCAAATTCTGGCATTGTATATACATTATATATATATATATATAATGTATAATATATATATATAATATATATAATATATATATATATATATATATAATGACAAATGTATGGGCTCAAAATCCTTTGTTTTCAATGGGTTTCAATGGGTTTTGGCACCGCCCATTGTCCTTAAGGGGATATATATTGAAACACATACTAGTAGTAGTTAATGGTTGATGATTATATATATTTTTAAGACTTGTTAAAATATATATTGAATTGCAGTTATAAACACTGATGTGATTTGTGGTGTTTCTCAGAGAAAGCTCCTCAGTTTCCTCATTAAAATGGACCTGCGATCCACAAGCGGGTCTGCTACAGGTAACAAAAACACTTATACATATACATTTTATTATATTAGCTTTTAATGGTGTGTTGATGAATTTAGATCTGTCTATAAATTTCTACAAATTGTTACCTTTTATTTGATTATCTAAAAGTTCTAAATAAAATTAAAGTCAGCAGGTGCTTTTCCTCCCTTGGACCCCAATACATTTGCTTAAGCACTCATTGTCTAGATTCTTCCTATTAGAATTAGACTTTAAGACAAGTCCCTGAATACCTCCTCCAAAACCAGTTACATTTTAGATGGGTCGTTAAATCAGAACCCTGCTGTCTGTTTCTAATACTAGCTATGGTCAGGCCATAGGCAGAACATGGCTGGTGTTTGCTAATTTAGTTTAAAGTCTAAAAGTTATTTGTCCAGCAGCTGAACTCTAATGATGAATCTTTGTTTTTTTGTGTGAATTAGATAAGAGTTTCTTTGACAATTCTTCAGTCACAAAGTTCACATGATTGGCTATATTTTCTAGGAATTGTTTTCTTGATTGGAGAACATTACTCATACGTTTAAACAGTTTGTCCTTTCTTTAATTTAGCTTTGTACACAGGTTGGACTCTAGAATGAACAGTAAAAGGGTAATGGATTCCTAAAAACAAAAAACTTAACCAATACTATATTCCCACACCATACATGAGGTTGCATCTCTAAAACAAATACCCTTTAGAAGTTTGGATAAGGAGATCCTATGAAGGCTAATGTTGTTACGATGCTATACGGCTGAGAGCCACTGTAAATGGTGTATATTAATACTCAAAATTTGGTTTCCGCAAATTTGATATCAGTTCCCATTGTGATAACTCACGCCAAATGACCCTTGCTCCACAAAATACCTGGAAGAAGCATGGTGTTTTCTAAGAATTATTTAAACCCACTCAATAACATTTGATGTAGTGTATGACACTTGCTTTTATACTCATGTTAAATGTAATCACATAATTGGCACTTGCCAAAGTTAATCTTGGTCTTGGAGCTACTTTGGAGGTATAACCTTTACCTAAGAGTTGAAGGGAATGAAAACAAAGTTCATGACATTTAAAAATGAGATAATTGAGGTATAGGACTTTAAATCTACCGCCTATATAAACTATACGTGTCACCAACCACAGCTTCTTCAAGACATAGCCACCACATAATGTCTAAAGAATTTCTCTGGAGCTACCACTCTACAAATATGCACCACTTGCCACAATGGAATCTCTGGTCAATAAATACACGTAATTAATTAAGAAGTAGAGGTGGGCGCATAAATATGCAAGTACAGAAGTAGTCCAAGAGACTCAACAAATGCAAGTTGTCAGGGAAATACATGCCTGGCGGTACCCATTGGTAATTACGTGATCATTACACAAACACTCTGGACTCTAGACTTCAGAGCTAATTTTCTAAAATGAAACATTCCAGATAACCCAGTTTTAGTCCAGAAATCAACGGTACGTGCACCTATATTATCTATCTATACTCTTTTATTTGTGTCCAATATACAGAACGTCCCACTGCATGCTGAGAAACATTTGTGCAACTCTTGGTGGGTTGCAGAAAGAAAGACTGATGTCCTTAAGTTGCAAACAGTGTTAGGTTTTTCTTAAAGGGACAGGGTTTTCAGCCTAGTGTGACAATGCTGAAAACCAGTCCTGCTAGAACTAAAGCTACAACCGTCATTAACCTCACTATAACTGAAATGCACAAAGGATTCAGTATGTGGCTGGTGTCATAACTATATGGGTACAAGACCCAAGTTTATTCATAGCTAATACTAAAACTCATAAATGACAAGGAAAGTCTTTGAATTAACACTTCTGGCTGATAAATATTACACTGAACATGGAGTCAGTCTTCAAAGACACAATGTTAATTTGTTAATACACATATACCACATAATCATCTCAGAACAATTCAAGTGGTGTATTTGGAAACAGATCAAACAAATATGATTCATTTTTCAAGTGGTTGTGCCAATGTTTTGAAAAACAACTTTTGGAGCAAAATGTAAAAATTGCTCTTAAAATATACGCAGGCATATGTTACATTGTTACGAAATGTTTTGAGCTATGCAAGGCTTCTCTCCAGAAATACATCGGGGTATGAATCTTTAACGTACCAAACATAACTAGTATTGTAGGCTTGGTAAAGACAGATGTATCAAATCAATGGTCATATACAACAATTCATGATATACAGTAGTGGGGGCACTACCATGTTTTTTAAAGACCATAGCCTCCTACAGCGCATGAAAATATAGGATTAATAACAGAGAGACATTATGTATATCAATATACAGATGCCCAAAGACTTGTAAAAACACACTAGTCATACAGCAACACAATAACATGTAACACATTGAGCCATTGTGACCTTTTTAAATATCTTCTTTATTTCACGTGTGGGATATCTGCTATAGTTCAAGTGAGATTCATTGTTGATCAACAAGCTGTCCCTTTTATCTTTGGGGAAAATAATGTCTCACTTGTTAAAGAATATTTTCTTAGACTAGTGGCCATAATCATTAGTTTTCTAGAATAGACAGAACAACCCATTTATACATAGAGCAAGCAGCTGTGTTACTGAAAAAAATAATTTTAAAATGTTCTAGCTAAGACAGATGATTAAAAGGTCAACTGTATCAAATGTTAAATCAGGCTTTTGTTTTAGGCCACCAAGGTGGATAGAAACCCATTTTAAGCACTGTGTCTCACAATTGTGTCACAACCGTATGAGGGCCCTCAATTCAATGGTGGTCCTAAGCTACTTTATCTACTTATAAATCTTATAAGTAGATATGTACCACCTCTGTTAACCAACTCTCCACCTTTCTTTGCATTTTGTTCATTTTTACCTTTATGAGTTGTGTACATTTTCACTAAGGATATGTCAAATTTCACAACCTTAAATTTTCATTACAGGCAATATAGGGTTAATATTTAATGCAATTATTCCGTAAATGATGCATGTAATTTTTCAGATGAATTCATTTAGAAATAATCGAGATATGTGCAGTTATTATTATTATTATTATTCACAAGGACTCGAGCGAGCATATTCACTGAACAGCGAGTAAAGCTGTTGTAAGATGATGCTTATAAATGGCTATCCCAAATGAACTTGTGCTAAACTTATAAATACAAAGTCACGCATAACACATTGCAGATTAAATTTTATTTGACCTGAAGCCATGAACATTATTATCCCTTTGTTTAGAAGAGACAGAAAGGTGCCGCTTCTTCATGGAAGGAGCTAGTCACAAAGTCTAGGGTGTTCATGTAAAAAAGGCATATTCTTAATTAAGCAAAGTGTAATTCATTTCCAAAACAACTTTCTTTAGAAGAACATTTGTAATTGTTAACAAACCATTCTTTTTACGGTTCTAGGAACTGCTGTAAAAGCTTCAATTGCGCTTTGGAATTACAGTGAATTACAAGGAGATCTTTCAAATGTGGAGTTTGAGATATTATTCATATTATGTTTTTTGAGTCTGCAGAACATTTTTTTGCATGTTATTGGATTATTGGATTGCCATATTGTTCATTTTTAAGGACACACATAGATTTGACATGTACAGTACTACCCTTCTGTTTTTAACCGAATAACTGATTCACTTATCTGAAGCATGTAGTATGTATACATCCCACATACTACAAGGCAGCACTTATCTTATTGCACCATTATTGTTAATTTACCAATAGTTGCTCATAGGTTCTATATACTAATATAGACTGTTACCTTTAAACCAAACATCCCCAAAACAATTACACTGCAAAACAAAAGCATTGTTTTGATAAATGGGTTTAGTTATACTAAAAGGTAAGTAGGACCTTTTTAAACATTCTATGAAACAGACTGGTCCTTGGAAAACTCGCCCAAGAAAACTACCAAAATTAACCAGAACACCCATGGGGAAAAATGTGCACTGGCTCGTGGAAGTCAAAGGGTTAATAGTATTCACAGGTAAATGTATGAGAAAAGTGCTCTGTTATCAGCAGTTTTGGTGAAGTCTGTACTTTAAGTACATGCCCTGAGATCTTCTGTGCAGCAAAATGCCTTCATTAAATGATTTGTTCCTTTTTTAAATCATAAATGATCATCTGCTTGGGTTACAGTATTTATGTTTACATGTATATTATGATTATTTTAAAATGTATTTATATACAGTATTTATACCAAACACCTCCAAATGGAAAACAATGTGTGGAATACTAACTTAAGGTTCTTCTGTTCCATAAGCAAATGATGCAGTTATCTGGAGGTGCCATCACCTTCATTGGCCTGTAGCTGCATAATATTAATAATGAGACCTGCGCTGAAGGTCCCACTACATGACCGAGGAGAAGTAGAGTCAGGTGCCTGACAAGCCAGTTGATCTTTCTTTGTATGTGTGTCCCAGATGTTGTTAATCAAGTATTGCTATCATAAATGATGCTACATGACATCAACATAAAGGGCGATCTGTCAACACGATGGTCATTGCTGGCATATCTAAAATAATATTAAAATACTCATCAATATGTATTATGAACTTCATATGATGAAATGCTGTCCTTTAGAAGTCAGCGATTGGACAGAAAGGCTTAAGTACAGATAAAAATCAACCAGCTGTAGAATGACAAGGACCTATAACCATGTAGCTAACTTGAGTAGAAAGTGAAGAATGGTTGTTTGGACAGCACCTGGGGGAGTCACATTTAGTTAACAGAGATGTATATATCTCTCTCTTTCTCTATATATACATATACATATAAAACAGTCATCTCTTTATAACAAAGTTTCTCCTGAGATGTCAGCAAATATCAACACTGCAAATGAAAGCAGCTGTCAGCACCTAATATTGCTGTACATATTATTTACTCGGACAGTATAATATACTCCCAAAGCTTCAAAATGTAGTATAGGTACGTAGTCAGAATAAATGAATGGAATTTTTGCAGATATTACAGCGCTACCATCGGTACATCCTGAAATGACAACAAGACATCTATCTTTCATACTCTTGGTCAGCCATTGTATAACTTATTTATATAATATTTACCCCCTATACCTTAACTGCAATTCATTGCACATTTTGGTTTATTCTCACAATCTTTTGCTGCATCTAGAGTACAATCCTTATAAGTGTACTCTAGATGCAACAAAATAGAAATGAGCAAGGTGTACAATTTGCAAAATACACACCAAAGTAGCTAATAACAGGGGCCACCATCTAAGTTAGCACCTAGACATATATGTTCCATACCCTCTATTAGCACATGGGGTGTCAGCATAATAACAGTTTGCGATCGTGAGTTTTGTTATGCTCATTTCACTTTTTCTCAGTCGTTTCATGTCAGAGATGAATGAGCAGCAATGTTTTATGCAAGTGAATGTCACGGATAAGTGGGAAACTGCTAGCTGGAGCCGGCTCATTTACAGTGTTTGTTGCAAGTCTCATGGCTTATAGCTATAAAACCTGGGGTAAATACTTTTCATGTGGGGAATTGAAGCTTTTCCCAGGTTATTATGTGGGTTACATCTAATGTGTGGCCTATGCACAAGGAGACCGAGACACAGAATCACTTGTTGGAGAAGCTAGTGAGAGAACATAAGAGAGTTGTGAGAGCAAGAGTGTGAGTAACAGTGAGTGAGCATGTGAGTGAGTATACTAATGTGTATTTTGTCTTTAATATGGCACCAAAGTCTAAGGGTACAGCCTGTTATCTGGACAATATGGTATATATATAAAATGGACAAAAGATTTGGTACACCTGACCATCACACCAACAGGGGCTTTTATGACATCGTATTCTAAATACATAGACATTAATATGAAGGCGGTTCCCCCTTTGCAGCTATAACAGCTTCCACATTTCTGGGAAGGCATTCCATGAGTTTCCATGATTTTTGAGTGTTTCTGTGGGAATTTTTGTCTATTTATCCAGTATAGCATTTGCGAGGTCAGACACTGAGGTTGAAAGCATAGCATTGTCCAAAATATCTTGGTATGTCCCCTTCATCATACCAAGACAATGCTATCCTACCAGTTTTGTAGGAACAGTTTGGGGAAAGCCTTTTTCTATTCCAGCATGACAGTGCCCCAGTGTACAAAGCAAGGTCCATAAAAATTTGGTGTGGAGGAACTTGACTGGACCAGGGGCCCAAGACATAATGCCGCCTGGGCAGAGTTTAAATGCCGCCCCCCCCCCCCGCCAATGCCAGGGATCATTATCTAGCCCCCCTTGGTATTACCTTTCAGGCAGTCCTGCGGCGAGTCTCCTGGCTCTGCCACAGGTGGGCGGCGCTTACTTAGTGACGCCGGAAATGAGTATAGGCGGGCACATCAGCAATTAGCACCAACCGACCGAGCTAGGGGGGCTGGAGAGGAGAGAGAGGGGTGCCGAGGCGGGTACTGACAACTTGGTAAGCGAAAACCACTCGGCACCCCTCTCTCTCCTCCGCTTAAAAAAAAAAAAGCGCTCGGGGCAGCAAAGTGCCGCTTTTTCAAAAGTGCCGCCTGTGGCAATTGCCACACTCTACTCCATGGTAGGGGCGGCCCTGACTGCACCGTACAGAGCCCTGACCTCAACCCCATCGAACATTTTTGAGATAAACTGGATTAAAGATTGCAAGCCAGGGCTTCTTGTTGAATGGCCAAAATTCCCATAGAAACACTCCAAAATCTTGTGGAAAGTCTTTCTGGTATATTGTTATACAGTGTATTTGTTATATTAAGTGTATATTAGTATATTTCATAGCCATTTAAAAATAACACTTCTGAAGACATTAATGTAACTGCTGCAAATCTCAAAAAGATCCTGGAATACTCTAGGAAAGAAGCAACATTGAAATAAAGTGTCACCTGCACTGTTTGATAAATAGAGTAATATACAAGACAAGCATCTTACTGATATAATAACATCAATAGGGCAGCTTGAACATATCCAGCACCTGTTGTTCCCCAGCTTCCCAAGGGTTTGAGCCCACAAGATATTGTAGTAACAGCCATGCGTTTTGTTGGATCTAACTAAAGTAAAGTAGCGCACAAGGGTATAGCACAGGACAGGTAGTAAAAAGTAGACATAAAGTGGGCACAAGACTTCAGAAGTTCATACTAGCTAATATCAAGCCTTATATATATCTTGCAAAAAATGACTTTGTCAAATAAAATGATTCTTACATGGAACTAAATAGCAAAATACCTCTAACCAAATGAAAACTGCAAGCAATTAGCCAAATATAACAGCAAGACTGGAAGAATATGCCTGAAATATGCCAGTGGTGCTCACTGGTGTAGGCAATTCTTCTGTAATTTACCAGTGGATGAAGCACCAGCTGGAAAATTACTGTAGAACTGTTGTGACCTGTATGACCCATATAATCTGACTATGCTTCCTGATAGCTTGAAATTCACCGGTAGGCCTTGAGACTCCACAGCTGTATATGTGTAAAAATTTCCATGTACCTGTGGAACAAACCATTTAAAATTCTGCTTTTTTAGAAAGCAAGGCAATGGTCTTGTGTAATACAGTTACACTGTTCCTCCTTGTAATGTGTGCTTATGCATTCCAAATATAACAATTTTAACACATGCACATATATTTGAATTATATTAGTTTTAACTTTCAAAAATGGAAACCTCCAAGGGCCCTAAAAACTGATAAAACATCTTCTCACAATTAAAAGCAAAATAAAAAAAAGTACACTTAGTATACAAAAATATTCAGTATCTCTATAGAACTTGTATATTTATTCATATATCAAATACAATAATACTGTTAAAAATGCAGCTCGAACAATTAACCCCTTAAGCACCAGGGTTTTTTCATACCATAACTATTTTGTCATATGTCGGTTCAACCATTATTCCCTTTTTTTGTGAAGAGTGCACCTATGTAAACTATACAATTTTCTTTTAATCCTCACAAAATTAGTTACATTGACAGAAAATACTTAAAAATGTAACAGTTCACGTATCCTGATTTTGGAAATACCTTGGTTATATGGAAACCGTTTCAAAACTATTGATTTCTTATATTTTGTTTGCTGCGTTTGCAACTTTAATTTCCAAACAAGGGGACCAAAAAATACCCCAAAAGTATATATTTCTGTAAAGCAGATAACCCATAGTATTTCATCAGGAGTATGTGGACATTTTTTATGGAGCCATTTGGCCACCAATCACAGCTATAGAACTAATTTCCTATGCTTTTTTCACCACCACTTCTGCGTAGTTTAGGTTTTTTGCACAGGTTATATATATTATGGCCTATCTTTTATGAGGCTTTCATTGGGGACATGGGTGGGATTGTGCAAGGAAACTGCCTACCACTAAAATGCAGGACATTTTCATCTTGTACATGAAATGGACTCCTCAAGGTGTATTTCTTGTGAAGCATGTATGAATTGAACATGGCAACCTGGGTCAGTTAGATGGCAACATTGTTATAACATGTTCTGGTTTTCTGTATGACCAGGTACAGCTGTATTAATCTGAAATATCTACATCTTGGGGTGGTGGCGAGGGATGAAGATGTTCAGTGGGCTAAATGTGATATCTGAGGGTATTCGAGGGTTGAGAAGTTTTCATTGAAATCCCAGACTGAAGCTCTCTTTTACCACATGGTCATAAAGATAGCAGAGAGAAGTAGAGTAACCGATGAGTTGCTGTAAGTGGACAAACACATGAATGTCCCATCAACTTATTGGTTTTCGTGGGAAGGCCTTGATTACGAGGTAGTCCTGCAAATCTCAAACAAACTGGTTTGTGGAATAGTGCCTATGTGAGCACGTCTCGGGGTTTTATACAGAATGTATGTCCAACATATCTTTTGTGGGCGTATCGGTACATCCATAAGGTAAGTAAGGGGTTCAACTTTTGCATGGGACTAAATATACCTCTTATCAGACAAAAAGCATTCAATAAATCAGTTTTACCAACAAGAACTAAAAGATATCCCTGGTTGGATTACTGTTTGGCCAAAAATTATTCCTGTCTAAGTCACCTGTGCTCATGCAGAAATATGTTTAATGCTTTATGAGCAGGAAAAGCAACAGCTGGCAGATTAGTATATCACGTGAAAAAGGTACAGTGTTTCTGAAAGTCAGGGTCAGATCTTACACAGCTGTATATGTGTAAAGATTTCCGTGCATTGCCAAAACAAGCCATTTAAATTCCTGTTTTCTGCATGTTAGAGGAGTGAGCTTTTTACATTTATTATTTCTTCAATAGATAAATTAATGGAATGCAACTGAGAAAAGGTGCAGTGTCTCTTGAAACAGCCAATCAGGGGCAGGAAAATGCGTCTATTGAAATCAAAAGGAGGACATTCTAAGTATGCACATGGGGGTTTCAATAGAAAAAATGGCAGCAGCAAAATTAGTTTCAATATTTTTTAGTTTACATTTTTTTAAATACTTAAATAAAGTTGAATAGCTCTTTAAGTCTGGTCATCTTTCTTTGGTTTCTATTTGTGGTATTAAGAAATTGTTAATCTGAATTAAGATGTTTAAACTCATGGGAACTGCAGTATGACCCAGACCCGGGAGTGAGCACTCAATGTTCTATGAGTGTAGAGTTCCAGAATTTCCAGAAATAGTTTACAAATACACTCATAGTTATTGTGAATAACAAGCTCTAGGCTCTTACTGTGTAGGAGTATTGTCTGGTGGGTTTAAATTTGCAGTAATGTGCAGCCAAATCCTTAACACCCACTTGTACATCATGTATTTATTCAATAATACAAATATCCATAATAGTTAATGCAGCATGTCTGAGCTTTCCCTGAATTCCATTTTCTTTGTATAATATCTTAGTCACAACAATAGAAATGGGATATTGTTTTAAGAAATCACCCATCACACTCACAGAGCATGTGAAACAAGCGCTGTTATTTAACAATGAACATGGCTGTGCATACGGCAGTCTGGCAATCAAACTCTTATCTTAAGTAATTACTAAAATGGATAGTGCATAACTGCCACAGTCGTCTCGCCAAAGCCCCTTTGCAGGAGAAGCAAGTGCTTTAAGGAACGTGTATGTGTCCATGTGATTATGGTTTCACTTAATGGTACGGAATCATGTTAAGTTAAGCAGTTTATATAATACTGTGTTGCCACATGGAACGCATCATTTTATTTATTTCAATTGTTCTTTTCCTCATTTGTTTCTTTCCATTTTTAAGGCATGGAAACTCTTCTGATCTTTCAGCATGGGTTAATGCTAATAGACGGGGAAAGATGCACTTAGCTGTGATGTAATACATTTTACCATAGCAAGACAGCAATTTAGACAATTGAATCAGGTTGCAGGCCAAGTAGTGGGCACTGCCAGGGGGCACAGCAGACATCATAGGTTTGCACATGCATACTCTGCCGCCGTGTAGTAACTAAGTCTCATGGTGGAATTTAGTACCCTGCGCAGGGCCTGTGGCCTATGGCCTGTGGAGTTTAGTGATTTACTGTGCATTATGAAGGGCCAACTCAGGGAGGTATCTCATGCCAAAAGGGCTGAACTGAACAGAAATCTTTGATATACCTTGATAACATAGCTACCAGCAGTCCTGAATATGCATGTGATTGTTCTGATAGGTGATGTCCAGACAGCCCCATTTATTGGGACTGCTGGCATCTTGGCATGTGACATATGACATAGAGATTTGTTAAGCATATTGCATACATTTGCATTAACAAAATTGTTAGGTTTTGATGAGCATGTATATTTTTTGACTCTCCATGTTTCATGTGTGTACTCAAAGTGAAGTCAAAAAATGCTTTCATAGAATCAATGTGGTATAGCTCGAATATTAATGCACTTGTGATGGACCCACACAGATAGGATTTTAGGCAGTGTTCCTATTGGGCAAGATGTTCTATTGGCTTCTTAGGTTGGAAAGTTGCGATTGAATGAAAGTGACTGGAAATGCATTATATTGCATAGGGTCTTTTAAAATGCAGGGCAGTAGTGATTTTAATGTAACTCCATAGTACACATTTTCCATAGTTACATGGAAAATTGGTTACCCTCGACTATTATTCACAGTTTTTATTAACAGATGTTAACAAGAATTACGGAAAATATTGAGACTTTCAGAGACAGTAATTTACACAGCAGAAGTCAGATAAAATCTGAGTATTTTTAGTGTGGTCTGGTTTAAAAACTTAGTTTAACGCTGAAGTGGAGGATTTTATCAGATATGTGCCACTCATAGTACCCTCAATATTGCAATATACTGGAAGGATCAAAGCATGACAAGAAAAATGATTTATATTTAGGTTTTTCCACAAAATTATAAAGGTCTATTTAAGAGAAACAAACTAAACATAGATTAAAAAAATAATTTATGTAAAAAAAAGAACACTATTTTATTAATAAATGACTGGCTTTCAATTATACTTTGTTAGACAAGCATGGAACACATTGTTAGAACAGCATATTTCTGACTAGGTGGTTGTAGCTATCCAAATCCAACTAACTTCTCTAAGACCAGATTCTGAAGCTTCTGTGGACCTGATTTTGACACAAGCCATGCTGCCAAACCGTGTCACTAGTAATATAAATTAAAATAACAAGTGTTAAAAACATCTATGTTCATTTATATATTATAAAGAGGCAAGATAGCGGAGGGTAAAATGGTACAGTTGGTGTGCAACCTAAGCCAACTTCCTGTTTAGGAGGCAGAGGTCCTCATGCACAACCATGAAGATTCCCTGAGGACAACTTAGTGGAAGCGGATGGAAGCACTTATCACTGGTTCCAGATCAGCTCTGGTTTATGGTCCTCACAAAGAGCTATTCCAGGTATTTAGCTGGAGCCTTAACTTTAATTAGTGATTACACACTAATGCTAGGCAAACAGATACCAGGTCCTAGAAGGCAGCACCTCTGGGGGTCCTATAAATGCACGTACATGGGGCTATATGCGTTTGGATCTCCCCCAAGCATCAGGGTTCCCCATTCCGGTTACCATCAGGCACAGTAGTATGCTAGCCTGTTAAGCAGACTAAATGATAGAAGAAACAGTGTGTAGTTTTCACATAAAATGAAGGCTAGGCAGTTAACAGAACAAATCAGATTTTTTTGTTACATGACTATTTCTTTCAGTAATGTTATAGAAAGTATTTGCACCACATCACTCGGTAAAATGAACCCCTTATGACTTTCTGAGATATGACTAATGTAACTTATTGTTTGCTTTCAAGTTATGCACACACAAAATAGTACTCAGAAAGTGTCTGATCCTGGATGAACTACATGTCTGCTTCCTTAGCATGTTTGGTTGTCTGAAGTTTTACGTAGTGTCCTTTACAACTGCTGCTTACGTGCAATGTTATGATTCAGGGACAGTGACTCAAAGGATAAAAGACTCGGACAGCCTTTATGAGATGGCAGGGCTAGACAGGAAAGTGAAATGAACACACGGGAAGGGAAACGAATATCCCAATAAAAACAAGGTTGTTTTCAACCTACTAGTTCGTCTGGAAACATCTATACATTTTCTGACCTTTTTACACAATAGCACTACTGATGTTACAAGTGAGTTATTTCTAACTTGAAGGTAATTGCGAGTCTGTCTTGCTAACAGACTGTGAAGTCTTGTCTCCAAGTCCAAAGTGCTCATAGAAAGTGATATGGACAAAAGGCAAACTGTTATAAAATTTTATGTTACTTTAATGACTAGATTCTAATCTAATATTATTTTTATTTTAATAATGTATTTATTTACTATTAATGATGTATGCAGCGCATAAGGTATGTATTTAGGGTGTATTCAGTATCAGTAACCTAGGGGTTTGTAGGGCAGTTAAACGTTGCCACTGCCTGATATATCACTATACATTATGAAGGACCAGCCCCAGTGAGACAAAATGGTGGAGCATTTACATTTTTAGTGGTTTTTAGCATTATATCATGTAATACACTAAACTTGGTATTAAGTTTAACTTTTCATGATTATATATATATATATATACATATATATATAAATATGGGGTTTCTCTCTTCAAAGTGCAAGCCGATTGTAACCTAACTATAACTATAGAAAAGAAAATTGCCCCAGCTTCCCAAGGAGAAAAAATGTTCATCAACCCCAATAATGCTTAACACGCTGACCTGAAGGTTTGGTAACCAACTAATAATTTTTGCAGATTATTATAACATAAAGACCCTTAGGTTGCCATATTGACCATTTTCTGGACAGATGTAAAGTGCTGCCCTTTTGTGATTTTACACATCCCACATATTGTAGGGCAGCACAATACTGTAGGTGTTGGTGACCACAGTATAATAAATGTATTTGTGCTTCAAAAATATGGTAACCCTACTTCTATCCTTCACCTCCAAGATCTCCCCTAAAAACTTACCTAGTATGCCTTAATAAAATATAGATTAAGTTTCAAGAGAAATGTTTTATTATGACCTGCAATAGATATTTCACAGTTTGTCACAACGTGTGAACTTCAGCCTGACCGCAAAGTAGCCTTAAGGTTGTAAGCCGTGAAGGAAACCCTCTTTAACTTAAGCATTGGTTTGGGAAGGAAAGTACAAAGTGCTGTTGTGGAACTGTCCCTGTTACAGTGTGATTTGGGTGCATTTATTCTAGCAAGAAGGCATATCAATGTAATGATTTCAAACAGGAGTATAACAAGATGGCCCGTTTCATTGTGACAACATGGACACAGAATGCTTGACACGTTGATACAGAATGCTTGTAAATGCATCAGACATGTCACCCTACTATGTATAAGCAGAATGGTGTAATGCATCTCTTCAAACAGGGATAGGGCAACCAAAGTTTACAGTGTCAGGGGGAGCCTATCTGTGGTTGGAATGCTAGGTGATGTGAGTTTCTAAAAAAAAACATTTTTAAAGAACTGATAAAGCCAATCACTTTTTAAGCCGATGAACGCTGACAGAGTTTCAGACGTTGAGCAATAGGGAAATCCTCACACAAGAAATAGCATGGGAGAAAAACTTACTGGGAGAAGTGAGAAACAAATCGCAGTCCCACAGAGATCTAATGCAGATGAAGAAGCAAGGGAGCATAAGAAGAAACGTGGCTTTTATTTCACCCCTTTGTGGAGTACTGAGTGTATACAGGGTCAGTAAATCTATGTACCCTATGTACAGGTCATTTTCAACTGCCTTGTAGAGTTGTTATGAACTGGAGACGTACTGTCAGTGTGCACAAAACACTTTGTCCTCCCGATTAAATCCAAGTTCTAAAGCTTTGTTACATACAGTTTGGACTCATGCTTCCTCATAATTCATAAAGGGACAATATATAATTTCCCTCATTTTGTGTACAGTTTCTCAAGCTTTCTTTTAACTGATATGTTTCACTGTATGTCAACAGCATTGAATTGTACAGTGACGTGTAATACTGTATGAAAAACATCATATTCAAACATTCTATAATGTTCGCAAACTTGAGGTTGGTAAGACATTTCCTTGTCGATTAAAATAACATCATTCTGGATCAGAAATACAGTGTAGATTGTTAATGTTATAAATGCCTATTGTTAAAATGCTAATTGATCATTAGAAAACCATTTATGCAATTATGTTACCATAGCTAACTGACCCCAAACTTTTGGATGGTAGCACACATTAAAAGATACAGAATATATGCTGAATATATGCGAAATATATGTACCAGTATTAATTGTTGGATGAGTCATGATCGTCTCACAGCCATCTGGAAAGGTGGAAGACTGACAGCAAGCCAGCCAGATGAACCTTACTGCAAGAATTCACTGCAGTTGTCTATCTGTTTAGCGGCTCTGTAACATTCACTGAATGGTTAGCATGCCAGTAACTTTTGTTCAGTTGAATCACGTCAGTACAGTAGCATTTCATAGATGTTGCCTAAAGCTGTTCACATTTTTAGATCACAGCATTTCAGGAGATCTGTCATTTTCCACACTCTTCTATGTCATTCTTAAGATATTTCTAAAAAATGAGGACCATCAATGAGGAAAAAGGGGCAGCTGCCTTGGGATAGTCTTACCTTGGGGGCCTATGCCACAGTCTCTGGCAGCTAGGGTGACCAAGTCGGCCATGTTTTCCAGGACACATATCATTTTACATATTACTGACCAGCCCAGATAAAATGCTGCCCTGCAGTGTGTGGAATTTATTGACTTATGGAAAGGAACCAGTTAAGTCAGTTATACCTCCACCATACTGCAGGGCAGCATTTGATCTGGGCTGGTCAGCTTTATGTAAAAATGATATGTGTCCTAGTAAACATGGCCGATGTAGTCACCCTAGTGCCAGCAGCTGCCCAGACCTCTCTGCCAACACTTCCTACTAGAGGCCTGCGCACCATTTGCTGATGGAAAGTGCCAGGCGTTGAACTCCTGACGGCGGAACAGTCAAGAGTCTGTATGAGCGCTTCTATTGGTCGCTCGTACGGACCTTTAGATGCTGGAGCAGGGAACACAAAACGACAAAAGAAAAGAAGAAAAAAAGCGAACACGAAGAATGTACACAAATATTCTCCCGAACTGAACACAGGAAGGGGCGAATATTCATGGAATACGAAGATTTTTTTCCCCAGAAGACGAACATGAACAGTTGGTCGGCTCCCAAGTCTAGGGAACCTTAGCCTATATCGCACTGGTGAGAAAACATGTGTAAATATATATATATGTATATATAATATATATATATACATATATATATATATATACACATAAGCACAACAAGCTGCCCATATTTCATATGAACGAGCTGCCTAGTAAGGCCATGCATATGCATTAGTTAGTGGCCCTGGCATGCTGAGCATTTAGATACAACCCAATGTTGCTGTCAATCATTCTATAGTGGCTAACACTGCTAAACTATGACGCAGAGACATATATCCCAAAAGCTCAAATGGCCAAAGAGGAATGCATTTGTTCTTTAAGTTGTGTGTATGAAGATCAGCCTTACCGACCATTTCTAGGTTACATCATGCTCAATTTTTAGATATTTATGTAATGAACTAATTCAGAAAGAATGTGTTATGTATTGAAAGGTAAGCTTGTATAACCATTTATAGTTGAAGTACGTGGAGTAATGTCTTGCTTGCTTTGCTGATCCCTGTCTGGCCACTAGATTTGCAGGCCTTTAGAACTGAAACCTTCTGGTAACTGCTGTTCTTTTTACTACAAAATGCAACACAAAGCCACTTGTCCAATGTAATATTTATTTACACTGACACTGGATATATTTCAGTCTTTTTATTTAATCTCATTGTTAAATGTGTCCTCTTTAAGATTTTATATTGCATTACTTATTACAACGGAAGCAAGCAGAACACAGCCATTTTGGCTACCTGCTACATGGAGCTGGCAGCCACCTAATTTAAATAAACACACAAAACTTCTTCCTGCCTAGCAGCAGAACAATACTAAATAAAAATAATTTGGCCAATAACTTTGTCCAATTGCTCAGTACCCCCCACAAACTGCCATTACATCGGAGATAGCTAGCAGTCTGAGCCCACTTTGTCAGCCACCTATCCCCTCTGCAGCGGGGACTTTAGGTGTTAATTCAGTGATCTATACTTGATCTGTGAGAGACTGGGGCTTCTTGCATACCATAAAATATAATAAGTGTTTATAAGGCCAAGAAAGCTGCACTGTTTGGCCAAAGATGCCACAACAAGCATTGTATAATCAATTGCATGTCTGAAGCTACCTGAACCTATCAACAGTAATCAGCAACTTTAATACGGTAGAGATACATTATTGTGGATAAAGATAAAACATGGCTGCTGATGTATAACCAGTTCTGTGTAGAAATGATTTAGCTTCATCTCTGTGTAACTACAGGTCACCGATGCCCTCATGCTTTGAGTTTGTCAGAAGCGCAACAGCTATCTATATCAGTGACAGACATTACATCAGAATTGTAACAAATAGGATCTTGTGACTTATGTCCTTGCCAGTAAAGGCATGTGCCGTATGCTTTGCACAGGCAATGTGGCCTTTGTCTGTGCATTTTGTACCCTTACTGGTATGTGTAACTGATTTGGATTAGCACTGTCCCTTTTCTTGTCACATGTTAGGGACATACATGGTGTCCTTAAATTAGCATATGCACATTATTTTTTTTTATATTTTTACAGTGCAATTATCCGCATATAACAATATTTTCCAGTTTCCCATCCAATCTTACGACAGCTTTCTACTTAATTTTCAAATCGAAACCAAAGGCATGCAAAAACATTATAATAATTAATATTTGGGGGGGAAATGAACTAGGGGAAACCATTAACCCTCTTAATGCTGCAGCTGTTGGATTACTTTCTTGGAATCAAAGAGTGAAAGCAGGTGTAAATGCACCTGATGTAAATTTATATGATATATTGATAATTTTTCCTTCCAAACACTAAAAACATAGGTTTATCCAATTATCTATGTTTTTTGGGGAGATGGCTTAATGTGGGGGTGAGGCTGAGCCCATGAGGAGGCAGGGCTAGGCCCTGACACCATTATATTTACAAGGAGTTAAGGACACATATTGATTTCATGTTACCATTAGCAGTTGAGGTTAATATTTGCTCCTTTTTATGTCCGAATTGTTAGAAACTCACCTCTACTTGCCCGCTCGATTCACCTCAACGTTATGCAAACAGGCCTCTTTTATGAGTTAATAGGGGACATAATGTATTTTAAACCTTCCACACCTGCATAATTAGCGCTAATGGTGCTAACTATTGTGAAGTACGGTGATTTAATATGTTAAAGAAGTTTGAATAAAAGGTAGCAGACTGTGTGCTCAGTGCTGAGCAGTAAACACAGTGTCGGCTTCACAGACCCACGTTATTTTGCTAATCTTTTGTCCTCAGATTCCTTCCTTCAGAGAAAACAGTATCTGTAACTAGCGCATGATGTTTTCTCCTATTTGGCAAGATTTCTTGTGACTTGGGTAGCCCTGGATGTAGTCAGCATATTTGAAAATACATTTCTTGCAGTTTTTCATGTGACTATTTTTTCCCCAAACAATCTTTTCAAGCCATAAACTGTGATCAAAGAAAAGCTGCTAATTGTGTTTCCTAGATATTTTCTCGTTCCTGACAAAATCATGCATTGTATGTTGTACATTCTTTTTTTTGTCTAACCATTACAGAAAGCTCTTCATCTCTGAGGTAATAACTGTATTAATTAAAAAAAAAGTAAATATAAGAATGATTAAAAAAAGAAAGTAAAAATCATTTAACTGAATCTCTTGTTTGTGTGTGTGTCAGGGGGGGGACTGGACACTTTTAACACCACAAGTACTGATCAGAAATTTTATCTGCAAATTGGCTAGCTGGTCTCACCATAGATGTTCCAATTTTATTTTTTCTGAAATAGCAAACAATTACATTATATGGCTAGCTGCTCCATGAACAAATTATTTTATTATTAGTATTAAACTATTTTTGAGGGGTAGTTAAACATGGTTACATTACTTTACACTTGATTTATAGAGTAATATCATTACATGCGCATGTGTCCTTTAATTGGTGTTTGAAAATTAGACTTCTGTGCACATTTCTTGCACGTGCACAGTAGCACTCCAATTCTAGTCAGCTGAAATAAATGTAAGTGGTAGAAGGAAATTGCTTGTATGTTATCTGAAGACTAATGATTTACTAGCATCTCCTTTAATGAGAGTGTAACTGGGCATGTTCAGGAAGTATGCCTAATGCTTACAGTCCCTAGTTTCACTGAAGGCAGACAGGAAAGGAGTGAAATGACACAAAAGTCTTATTTTCTAACCTGAATATCGAATAAACTGCATGCTAGACATGTGCACGGCGAGCAAAATCGCTTCAGGGGAAACTGTTGTTTTTTTTTTGTTTTGTTTGTTTGTTTGGGGCAACAAATTGGCTTGGACGATATTTGGGTTTCCTTTTTTAAACAACAACGGGGTGGCTTTCCAAAACGGGGAGGTCCCTGACGTTCTGAAATTACCTACAGTAGTCACTACAGCTTCTCCAATCCACCCTACAACAGTACATTTTCTACCTTAACATAAACTATTATTAACTCTCATCAGTCTGTAACTGAATGAGAGCACCTATGATTTTGTTTCACTACAGACATTGATATGTACCCTCTTATACACAGTCCCTCCCACTTTATCTCATGAAGGAGCACCAAAGCGGCTTGTAATTGCATCAAAATGGCTTGTAATGGTGACGGCCACACTTGGTGATGAATGGATGAATCATGATGAATTTTCTGAACACGTGCAGTTCATTTTGTCAGTTTGGCCAGATCACCCTCGTCTTTCGTTAAAAATAAAGTTCACATGAAAAAGAATGCATAAGTCAACTGCTTGCACCAGTTTGCATACAAATGGATTGGAATCCATGGAAAAAACTCAAATATGCTTTAAAAATAAGCTAGAGTGTTCCTTTAAGGGGCTTTGTTGATATCGAAGGGAACATGTTGCCAGTACAGCAGTGTTGTGGAACTGCAGGATGTTTTTTTAATAAAACATTTCTAGTTAATGGGAGGTCTTTTCACATTAATCTAAACCATCAGCCCTAAACTCACAAAGTTTTCATGACATCTTAGCGTAATTCCCAGAAAATGTCTTGCCGAGACTCTCACTTGGGTCATTGCAGGAAGAGAAATTCTGCAGAAAATACGTTTCCACGTAACTCTGCACTGATGGCTAAGGAAAAACTACATTCATAGGAAAAACATTGTTAATTCAATTGTCTTGTCTATTACAGCTACACCATGCTACATTACTCTTCTAGGTGAGGTGCGATTCAAATATTTGCATTTCTTACGTTCTAAAATAACATAAACCTGAAGTAACAGACTCATCACAGGTTCCACGCCAAACAATTTCTCTGCATTAACCCACCAGCAGCCACATACACATGGATCCGCTCGACGGAACGGATCCAATAATATCAAAAGAAGTAAAGGCTTTGCACCCCAAGGTACGGAAAAAAAATTACATTTAAATAAAGTGCCAATGCTTATTCTGAATAAGTGGGAGGAAACAAATAGCTTAACATTTTTCACACAAACAGCGCTTATACATAAGCATTGAGTAATCAGTTCCCCTTTGACATTAAAGATGACTCTTTTCTCTTTTGCTGGGGTTTGGTTCCAGATGCTGGTTTGCAGAGGGATCGGGATGTTTCAGGAAAGCTACAAGAGGGGAGATGAAGAGAAAATTATAGGTTAGAAAAAAGGTACAGGGTTATGGCTGTAGAAGGCCAGAGGGGGGACAGGATGAAGATAAAGGTATGTACTTTCCCAACGTAAATAACATTTGGCCAAACAAGAAACAATGTCCCTAAAATGCATGTTTTGTACATACACAGGAAAACCATTCATAATAATAAAAAATATGAATTAGTAACTAGCTTTGCAGATCTGAAGTCCAAGTGAGGTTGAATACCTTTTTGATTCTTGCAAGGGCCTCTCTTCAGATGGTTTCAGATGGTGGTTTGCAGAGAGCTTGGGATATGAGAGATCTAAAACAACAACACAAAATAGGTAGCTTAAAATATTTGCGTATAATGTAAATGATCACCTCCTTCTGGGTGCTGTGGTTTAACGCAGCCACTTCTTGATCCCATAAATCCACACACAAAAAAAACAATAGGTATGCCAGCTATAGCTTCCGGAATAACAAGATAAAAAATATGTTCACGTAAAATAATGCAATCTAAGGCTGCTTTGGAATAAGCAAAGGAGTCAGGTGTTTAGCCTGGTCCTTTATTGTATCTATCCTGCTCTATATTTTATTGTCCTAGGTCGTGAATAAAAGATTTCATTATTTTATCTGGACATCTTTTCCAACACCCATACTTTAATTGATGAATTAATTCACTGTGCAGCATTCAGTGAAGCAAGTCACATTTGCTTCACTATCCCTGCCTCAGTGGGAAATGAGTAGTATGTGTGCTTGATATATCTAGACATTACTCGCGGCCCGGTAGCTTCCTGACGTCATTAGCTCATTCATTAAACTCAACCAGACATGGTAGAATTGTCTAAGGGTTTCTCAGTGCATTTATCCCTGCCGTCTGGAATCTATATGTTATTTTATGATAGAGGAGGGGCATGGCACCCTGTACATAGTGTAATGGTAAATAATTCAGTTGTTTTTGTTGCTTTAGATAAACTAATAAAAAGAAAAAATGTGTCTATTACTATTCCAATAACAAGATCAGTTTCATCAATATATTCCTTCAGAAACTAGCCTGAACCTTTCAATAAAACATTTGTCACTTACTGCATTAAGGAGGGATTGAGTTTAATATTAACTGAGGCTGTCAGCTCATTATTTCATATTATTTCTTTCCACAGAGAATTAGGCATGAGCTCAATGGCTGATAGTGAGCAGTGTGTTCCTGGTACCACAACCATTACCTTTTATTGGTACAGTCCTAATGCTTCTGCAAACAGACTGTAATACACAGAGTGTAACATAGAAACTAAGATTACACTGCTTAGAGAGGAAAATCTCTATTGCACAGAATATGTTCTATTTAGGAATATAACGCAACACTGAATATTTACATTGTTTTTTATATAAAGCTTTGTTTGATATAAAAATGACCTACAGGAACAGAAAGTGACAAAACACCATGTGCGACAGTGCAAGCAGACAGTGCCAGTAACTCAGAGTAAGCAGCTTGCAACATCTAGTTTACAAGCTGCTTTCTCAAACATTTTAGGTCATTGTAAAAAAAAATAATCCAAAATTATTTTTGAATAGGTTTCCCATTTTAAGCTAAAAAAGTATAAGGCAAGATGCATTTCAATGAAGTAATATCACTGTAAATTCTCTGTATTATTTTGTTCACGTGGGAAAGGGTAGTTAAAGGATTACTTTGAAGCAGGATTAATAACTTATCTTTAAATAGCAATTCTAAAAAAAGGGCTTGTTAATGCAAATTTTGAATGCAGAAGGGTTGATCAAAGCAATAAATGCCTTAGCAAAACAGATAATTCAGTTGTAGTGGAGTCCGCAAATAACCATCTTTTTTGCATCACACACAGCTTGGTAACTTTGCTATCTTCCATTGATGATAAAGGGCATGATGACTGTTCTATGCTCGACAGAAACATAGCTGAAGTGTCTTACGTATATTAGCAATGTTTAAAGAAAGGCACGGGAACCTGACTGAAAATCTTGTCTGGGGGAAAAAGAGTGATGTCTCTATGTATACTAGTTTATAGACAGTGACAAAAATGACACTGTCAGACTCTTAACTACTTAGGCCTCCACAACAAGCTAATACCTGAACCCGAACAAACACACGAAAGACTAAAATTGCAGGAATGGCATTGGTCTCGGCTCTGTTAGACATTACACCAGAATTAATTAGCAGCCTGTCAGCTTCTAGGCTCTAGATTGTGCAGATACCTCCCAAAAAGTGCTGGTATTGTGGGGTACGGTTTATTGCCTCACCAAGTATGTTCAGGCACCGGGTTCAGGACATCGCTAGATCTCTGCTGTCCGGTGGTAGAATAACTTGCCTCCCTACATGAGGACAGAAGAAAAAAAAGCTGAGGGTACTCTCTCCAAAGCAGGGTAATGGTGGAAGAGGGTGACTGGGGAATAACCCAATGCTGCTCTTTCGCTGCATTCTATCTCTGTTTAGGAAATGCTTAGAGGGCTGAAACAGACCAACAGTCACCTTTCCCAAAGGATCCAACAGTTCAGTTCTGTATTTGCTCTGTTGGACATTATGAATTAATTTTTATTGAAGGTCCAAAATGCAATTTTGTGATGTCTGAGCATCAGCATGTTATATCGTGTGTTAGGGTGCCCATTTGGTCAAGATGTATTATATGTGTTCATAATTGTAATATAGTCCACAGTATCCAGTAATAGACAGTTTTCCTTTGTGGAGGTCGTCACATTATGTCTGGCATGCATGTGTTTATGTATTGTGACAAACCCTGTAGCACGAGGGCCATAAATGCCACAGTTAGGGGTCGTCTTAAGCACAGTCCTCTAGGGCAATCAGAGTCAGGAACACCAGCTTGTAGCAAAAACAGTGCTTTATTTTTAACTGCTCAAACCCCAAAACCAAATCATAAAAAGAAAAACCTTGCTCTCAATTGGAGCCCTCTGAAACTACACTATGCTGGCCCACACTGGGCAGCCTAAACACACACTAACTTGACCTCCCCGCCAGACCCAGCTAAGCCAGGCTCTGGAAAACCTCCCCCATACAGCACACACAGGTCCTGGCAGGTATTGCCTCACTTGGCTCAGGGATGCTCTTCTCCAGGGCCTCTCCTTGCCCTGGGAGTCTCCCTGATTATCAGGCTCCAGGGGTTTTTAATGCCCAGCGCCTGTGCCTGATGCCGGCCCCATAGGAATACAGACTTCTAGCCTTCTGGAAAAGCCAGCATGGATTTTCCACTGAATGGGGGAACAAAGCATTGTGGTCCACCCTGCTCTCCAATTGCTCCACCCCAGGGACCCATATTTACTATCTGGATAGCACCTGTACCCAAATGCCAAACTAAGCATCTCCCTGGGGTTTACACTGTCACAGTATAGAAAGAGATTTTGGTTTGAAAAGTAATTCCATTGGTTTATTTAGTAATACGACCACTCTTCAAACATTGTCCCAGAATCAATTTTTACAAATAATCCTCATTTTTATATATACTTTTACTTTCACACACATTTGTTATTGTGTTATTTCATTCCATGTCATGAGGTAAAATTGACAGATTTTTGTGTATTTTCTTTTTCATTCAGTGATATGAAACAAGCAAAAGTAATTTCTGTGTTTAGAAAAAAGTGGTATGAAGATATCAAAGAGTATGACTCAGGGGAACTCACCTGTTGCATTGATGTGGCTTTGCTAACGTGAAATAGTTATTGTGTGAGACAACGCAGGTAAGTTGACACCTGTAACACAGGTAGAAGCTCTAACAGCTGTCTTGTCTGTAAGGCTAAGGTTTCCCATCTGTATGGTACAGATCAAGACATGAAAGGCTCCTTGTGAACCTTTTTTAACAAGTTCTCATTGTACCTTGTAGTACTGGAGAACTTCAAAACATGCAGTTATAAAGACTAATTTAGCTCATAAATAGTTTCAAAGTGCAGCCTTTAGAACAGAACTATGGAATAAAATATGTGTATGATAATATTGATTCATGCAGAATAGAGGTCAGAACAACATGATGTTTATCTTTTATTTATAGAAATGCAGTTGGCTCTAGCAAGTGTCTAAGGATGAAGGTCAGCTCAAGGTAAACAACTGGGTAAAATCCCCTACACCATGTAGTATCTAGTGGCAGAAAATAAGGGGGGTGTATGCATTAATGTGTGGACACAAAAAGTACAAAGGTACTTAAACAGAACCTAGTCTTATTACTGTGTTGTTGTTAAGCTGTTTCTCTTATATTTGTATTCACCATTATAATGAACTACTGTAGCCCTCCAGTAAACATCCCCTGTACCTGTGAATCTCCCCAGGGCCTACGTGACCACATGCATGCTCTCAAACCATAGGCGCCTTTCTGGTTGGTTCCCATGTCTAACCTGCCCCAGGTTCAAATCTATTGTCCATGTTAAAGGAACACTTGCCTAGAACATTTAACGCCACATTGGCCATAGATAACAACATGTGAGATGATTTGTGTCCTGGGTGTTTAACCAGAGTCATCAGTGTCTTTAAAACTCCTGCGTTTTTCCCCAGGAAACATTTACCTATTGTTTTATATCACGACTGATGTGTTACTGGGGGTAAGGGTTGGTTAGGGAGACTTTTCCCCCCCGAGAAATACTCTTACACCAAGACCGGAAGAGCTACCCACATGTAGCCAGCTCACACTATGATGAAGGCAGTAACAACACGCAGGAATACCATGGTTACCACTACAGTACTGTTATCAGAATGTATGTAATTTTATCTGATGTTGAGTCTGAAATAAAAAAAGCAAACCAATGCAAGCCTGTAATGTCCAAGTCTCCAGTGTGTTAAAAAAAAATAAAATATAGAAATTAATGAGTTAGATGTAGCTATCATTCCATATGTCAAATGCAATAAATCAGTTCTCTTGAGGGCTTTTACACGGTTAAAGTGCCCTTTTACATATAATGTATATTTTTAGATAGTTGAAATTATTCCATTGCTAATTCCTTTGCAAGTAGAATGTATTCCCAATAATGATTTTGTGACTATTGCCTCACAAGGTTTATTAGAATGTGCATTTGGTACTAGAATTATTTGCTCTAAATTGTTTTCCATTACATTTTCTTTTTTTTTTTGCTGCAAGATAATCTATACAAAATACCAGTGTTACCACGCAAAGAAATCAGCAAGAAAAAAACTAACAAATGGAGCAGCATCTGTGCACTCCTGACAGCTGGCAGATGGCATTGTATAGCACAGAAGTTTTATAGGTGGCCTGCAGGAAAAAGAGGAATCTGCTTACATTATATGTTTTTTTTCATCTTTTTTTATTCAAGTACCTGATTGTGTTCTGGCTTGCAAGATGAGCTCCTTAGTTGCAAAACATATGTTTCTGTTTAATTATTTTACTTAGGTCAAAAGACACATGAAACTATTGTGTATTTTAACTATTGATAGAATAGATTCCATATATAACTGTAAGTGAAAAACAAAGTTACTAATATAATGATCAAGTGGTGAGGGAATCTATCTGTAGTCCATGTAATTCTTGGAAATTCATTAATCTTGGGTTCTTGGAAAAAAAACCATTAGAATAACAGTGAGTTATTCTTACTGGAAAGTGTTTATCATTTTGGCCTGGATTGAGTTGTTCCTAGAACTTTTAGGTCTTGCTACTAGACCTATAAATCATACCTGGGACCTTTATTGTTTTGACCCCGGTTTCCATTTAATAATCACAAAATCGGATGTGGTAACCGATCTTTACCTGATGCAAAATTATGCTCAAACTGAGTTATGTGTATTCAAGCAGGAAACCTACTATGACATGAACCTTGAGGTCAAACCTTCTAACTGTACGGTACCTATGCTTATATAAAATAATATATTAACAGATTAAAATGTAGATTTTTGCCCATGTTGGTCTATGTAACTAGAATCAAAAAGTCAAGGAGGCACTTGTGTGTGACACCCAATAATCCCATTATTACCTGTTTACCCATTTATTGAATCCTGAATGTATTTGTCTGTGACATCCCAGCTTAGCCACCCTTTAAATTTTAGGGCTGTCATACTTGCTGGCCATAAACTTTTCACAGCAGTAAAAAAATTTAATACAATTTGACTCCTCGACCAACTTCTCCAACCTTAAATATTGATATATTTTTTTTAAAAATCCTTCATTTATGCCTTCCCATTGAAGATGTCATTAAAGCTTTACACAAACGACAGAAAAGTCAGAAAAGAAAAATCTGCGTCTCTTTGAACACCTGTTACGTTACATAATAAAAATGGACTGCTGCTCTATTTTTTTTTAGATTGTATAGCGCTTTGAAGCAGCTGTTAGTAGAAAACCAGAGGGTTTTTTTTAATCTTAAGTGAAGAACATTCTTTAAAGAGACACATACGCTAATGTGTGTTAAATGTATGCTGTACATTGGTCATAGCCTCACAAAGTGTCCTTACTTTGATGTAGGAAAGATTAAACAGAATGTCAAGCAGGAATGTCACCTGGTTGAGCTACTTGAAATATGAGAACACAGGTACAAATGTATGTAAATCCCTCAATCAGCATACATCAAATAGGAGAACTATCAAGCACATAAGGCATGATTTGTTTGATCAGCAGTCACTTGAAAAAGACTTGCATCTCTACTGAGATTTACACTGTTTGTTTTTATAATGTAGTAATCAAATTACGGCATATCTCATTTTTTTGTCTTGTTTGATCTATGCTTCTTTTCTCATGTGGGGTATTTAACTTCTATTTGCAGCCTAAAAAAAGTTATGTATCAGTCAATGAAAAGATTAAGACACGAAGATTACCTTTTAAGAGGCTTTTTTTTAATATTTGTTTTAAGAACTCACTAAGGGATTTCCTAAATAAAGTACAACATGTTACAATAGGTTCAACAAATGTGAAAAAGGCCCTTATCACTGCGATGCTCTAGGTGGCTGCTCCTGATGCAAAAAGATGATCTCTTGATCTTAGTAATCCAGAAATAAATACAACATTAAACTGAAATTGAACATATTTTTGATCAAAAAAGTGCACTATGAGTGATCTGACCTTATATGTATAGTTATTATGTCATAGTAAGGATAGTGTAAAAAATCAATAAAATTTCACATGATCACAGCTGCATTTTTTGCAACAATATGTACCCATGGTGGCCCAAACCTTTAACAGTCCTGACAACTAGAAATGTGATGGTTGATCTGTTTTGATTCTTAGAACCTCTACACACATGCACAATAAAAAAGTTGGACTCTAGCCATGGACAAGAGGGGAGAGATTGGATGTGCTATGTGTAGAACATGTTATGACATGAGGCTGCTGTTTATGTAGCATTTGGAAACATGCTGTGACATCGCAATATATGTATTATGGGCAGGCTGGCACATGGTGTAACATGCTGTTGGGCGTTCCAGCAATGCAAATGTTGATACCCATGTATACTATGCTTACTTTTGAATGTGCAGCCACTTGTGCACCAATATTGTTGCAAATGCAGATTGTTCCCCCAAAAATCAGGGAAAGAGATTTTGAATTAAAGCAACCCCCTAACTGAATCAGTAAATTAGACCAATGATGAAAAATGCTCATATATAGAAAAAAACAGTCCCATGATTCCCCCAAAGTTCCCCAATACTAACAAATGCTCATTTGTATATAAAACATAGCATACACATTGTCCTCCTTTTTCCAGCCCATAGGCAAAAAGATCACAAACATAAAAACAAATATAGTATAAAAAATAAAGGCGATAGCTCTGTGTAGCTGTAAGACAGTGACGCAGAGTGGTTCAAGGTATCCTGAAGAGTCCCCTTTAATTATCACATGATAATTGGTTTCTCCTCAGATGTGACTTGGGCTGTGATGTGTGGCACCAAGTGGGTTGGGAGGCACTGTATGCCCTCATGGCCATGACTTTATGTATAGCCCCATGTCACCATGAATTGATAGTGTCCTTATCATGGCCTTTAGATCTCTCCTGGTTGACCCAAAAACCTCTTAACTGGCTGACTTAAGACAGGTGGGGATTTTGCATTGACCTAATAAAGGAACATATGCCCAATGATATTAGGGTGAGGCGGTACTGACTGTAGCTGGGCTGTAGCCCACTACTTGGGTCAGCTTAGCTCTCATATGATATTTTGGACTTTCCTTAAGATGCTCATAAGGACAGGGTAGGGCTGGCAAGAGAGACAGTGGGTCAATCCCTCCTTGGACTACTAGGACATTTTGGGCAAACTCCTGAAGCTTCACTGTGCTCTCCTTATTTTTATGCATTCCTTTTGTGCTAATGTGGGTGAGACTGGATAGTGCACGCTACCTACCAAATGGACTTTCAGATGCTTTATTACTGGGCCACCAGGCTAGAATTGCCTCCTTGGCTGAATGTTACCAGCTCTCTCCTGCATAAAGACCCCATCTAGCTCTGGAGCCACCAGCTAACAACAATGATAATACTTAATTATATTAAAAACAGCGTTTATTTTTAAATGCCACACCTTTCTTTCTTCTTCTGCTAGTTTTTAGTTTCTGCTTTTAAAAGGAGACATCAATTTGGACTAATTAATAATAATCTTTAACTGTGCTGAGTGCAATGTTTAGATCAAGGGGTGATGCTCATAAAAAGGGTTTATTCAGCTACAAATGTAATTGAATCTTTTGCAAGCATTACACTAAACTGCACTGTTGTGCTGAAATTATGATGACTTTTTCTTCTTGCTCCAAAATCTTGGAAGATATTTTTAGAACAGCTTTGATGTTAGTTTATAAAGAAGATGCACAAAACAAAATAACCACTTCAATTATAGTTGGCCCTTACAATAGAAATAACATAGTAACATTAAAGCTGTTTGCAATTTTACAGGAAATTTAAAGAACCAGTTACTGATTCAGTTATGTTCTGAAGCCACATTAAAAACAAAGGATAAACATGATTTTCAGCTTAAATGTACATTCTACGCAAGAATTCTGAACTGACCTGAACTTGCTACCTACTTTTAGTAATTAGCTATAAAAATCTGCAAGCAGGATGCGTTGGGCACAATCGGGGTTTAGACGAATCAAAACATTTCTTTATAGCTGGTTTTAGTTGTGTGATATTAGATCTGAACTTTTACATGGTAGTATGGTAGTATTGAGTTTTCTTTCTTTCTTTTTTTTTTTGAGACGGTGCTTTCCACGACCTCATTTGCACTCGATTTAAACAAGGAGCTGCTGCAAGTTTTACGATGCACCATGTGTTCTATAATGCTTCAGTTGTAGGTGATTCATTTACTTGCCAAATTTTAGATGATTAAGAAAAACCCCATGAAATGCTAAAAATCCCATCTATGTTAAGGGAAAAAACCTTCCCAATAAGGGTCATCCACCTTTGGCAAGACTGGAATACTGTGTCACAATATGCCCAAGTAACAAAATATTTATACTAGACTTGGGCGCTGCCAGAAAGTTCATGTTTGGCAAATATACATTTTTTCATATCCAATTAAATTTGTCCATCTCCATCTTCTGCTTGCACAAAATTTGTCCCACATTTTCGTTTTTGGAAACCCCATTTGTTCAGGTTGCCATGGAAACAAGAAGTGTAGAGGAAGTTGAATTAAAGGACAACTGTAGTGTGTGGGGAAATGTTTCTTTAAATCCTTTAAACACTAATAACATGTGGGTGCAAAGTTGGTGCAATGGCATCAATCGCGCAGAGCGGGTAGACGGAGGTGTCACGCTCCCACCGCAGGACTCCAGCAATAAGGTAAGTAGGGATAATGAGAAGTAGTGAGAAGGGGCAGTGGGGGGGCAGTGAGAAGAGGCAGAGGGGGGCAGTGAGAAGGGGCAGAGGTGGGGTGTGATAGAGAGAGGGGCAGAGGGAGAAGGGCAGTGAGAAGGGGCAGAGGTGGTAGGGAGAGAGGGGGTACATAGTGAGAGGGGAGATGGGGTACATATTGAGAAGTGGGTAAGGGGATACATAGTGAGAAAGGGAGAAGGCAGTGAGAAGGGGGGTTAAAGTGTGAATTAAAGTGTGTATTAGAATGAATGAATTAATGTGTGGATGAATTGTGTGAATGCATACGAGAATGAATTAATTAATGTGTGGATGAATTGCTTGAATGATTTGTAAGACTGCATTAATGAGTAATTGTGTAAGTGTTTGTGTCTATCATGGAGGTTTAAGTGATTTGGGGAAATGCAAAGATGGCACATGAAGGGTGGGCTGTTTGCCCACAAAGATGTCTTACACTGGGCTGTTTGGCTCAGGCTGGGCTGTAATATGTGTGTAATCTGGGTGATGATCAGGTTCTATGTGGGCAGTGTGGATGCCAGGGCTGGCTTTGGGATCCATGCCTGTAAACTTTAATGCTGAGTTTGTATGTGAATTCCAATTGATTTATACCTGCAAAGTTGGGTGTGTGTTATTCTGTTGATCTGTATCTGGTACGCTCTGCTTCCATACATTATTATTGTTTACCTACAAATAGAGGGTTTGTATGTCTGATTCTGTTTATTTGATCTATACCTTCAATGCTGAGTTAACATGTGATTTTCAATTGATCTATATACCTGCAAAGCTTCTGCACATGCAGACAGGGACACGCATCAATATTATTACTCAATATAGATGCACACAGCACTCTGTATGGAGAGTTTTGGAGTTGGAAAAAAAGGTTCTTCTTATTTCCTTCCATTAAAGTTTTACAGCAGCTCCGATGTTATGAGTGTTTAAAGTATTTAAAGAAACATTTTTCCCCCACTTCAGTTGTCCTTTAAAATGGCAAGATTCTCCTCCTCTTGTAGTTAAACTGTTGGCCGTGGCGATAAAGGAATGGGCAGATGAACACAACATAACATTCGTCACTAAAAAGCATACCTACGAAAATGAAAATGCAAGTCTTATTAATGCCTTTAATGCAGGAGTGTCCAACCTGCGGCCCTCCAGCTGCTGCAGAACTACATCTCCCATCCTCCTCAGACAGCCTCTTAGCTCAAAGACCATTATAGGAGATGAAGTCCTGCAGCAGCTGGAGGGCCGCAGGTTGGACACTCCTGCTTTAATGCATATGATAACCTGGAGGTCTCTTTAAATGTTTGTGGGGTTCGCCCTTGCAAATGCATGGAGCGATTCTGCAGAATTCCCCCTATGCATTTGCCTCTTTTCAACCACCAGATATTTGCCATGCACACAATGTTTTTGAATGAAGACACTTCTGACACACAAAATGCATTGCTTATTGCCAGAGGGCTCAAAAAGTTACATATGCATTCAAGACCTCAAATGTTTCTTTTTCCAGTGGACACTAGAGAGAACAATTACTAGTATATCCAAGTGGAACAACATCTTTAAACCAAATTATTTAGTGGCCTCTGAAAAGACTTGGATACATGTTTTAATGAACACAGTATATTACAAATTATTATTATTATTACGGATTATAAATCCTTTCTTCAAGTCCTGTGGAATGGCAAAACGTAAAGAGCAATTGCATTTCACAAGTTGTTGACCAGCAACTTCTACCATGCTGTAAACACAATGTGCAACTGGTTCCCTCCTGAGTATTTAGTAATTCCACATATGGCAGGACAACATTCAACAAGGGACATCTAAGCCAACTGCAACTGTGCCCTTAGGGCTTAGATGATACATAGGTTTATTGGTGCTCATTTGGGTCCTTTGAAGTTGGCATTAATGACATCTGCTTCTAATGAAATTTATATGAAAAGATGGAAACAAATAAAGAAAACTTTTTCAGGAGCTAAGTGATATCACTGTTAAATCACTGGCATCAGGGGCCTAACAAGAAACCACAGGGCCCTGGTGCAAATATTGCCCCAGCGCAAATATTGCCCTGGAGCCCCCCAACAGCTGATCTGTGCCATCATTGCCCCTAAACAACTTGTTTGTGCCTTCTATAACCATTGCCCCCTCTAACATACACTCTGGCACGCATATGTAAACACGCTTACACAGATTACACACAGTTATATTCACTAAGACACACTCCATATTACACAACTTCACACACATCTATGCTCACACACAATTACACATGAATGCTCACAAACACACAATTACACGTGAATTCTCACACACACAATTACACATGAATGCACACACACAATTACACATGAATGCTCACACACACAGAATTACACAGCCATGCTCACACACACACAATTGCACATGCATGCTCACACACACAATTACACATGCATGCTCAAACACACGACTGCACGTCCATTTTCGCTCACTCACGCACAATTACACATCCATGCTCACGTTCATTCATTAATTCAAACAAACACCCCTGTTTACCTCTCACTGCTCATCTGCTCACAAAGTGTGATCCTGTCTCCATGTGCTGGTTCAAAATAGTTTAGAAAGGGCCCTTCTGACCTGGAGCGGTGCAGTCCTTGTCGAAAGGGCCCTTTCTAAACTATTTTGAATCAGGAGAGAGGAACAAGGGGTTGCAGGGGTCGCACCTCTGTAGTTACGCCAGTGACAGGCATCTGTAAGATATGAGATATCTCCAAAGGAATCTCTATCCATGTTGCACAAGGAAACAGAGATTTGTTTAAAGTATCCCAGTATCTTTTTAGATACCACTACAAATAAATAATATAATTTCTAGAACCAGAAAAACAACGTATTTGTGGTATTGTACTGTAATTAAGTAATGTTGCCGAATTTACCTGGGGTCATTGTTCAGCAGTGGTAGCTACTGTGTATTAGAAATAGGGGACTAATAGTTTAGGTAAAAATTACAAAACAGCCATAATCTAATGGACCCTCTCAAGGGGTTAATGCCATCCCTAGACATGGAATTATTAGAACACATACAAGCATTGTATGACACATTTATACAATTTTTATAATAACAAGAATTTTAGATATACCGGTATATGACACTGAATATATGGTATAATAAATTCCATTAAACATCTGCATCTGTTTACCTATATTATTATTCATTATTCATTATTACTAATATTTATATTGTTATTACAGTCATATTTATAAAAATAATTCAATGATGTCCAGCGCAGCATTCTTTAATTATATTATACTACTGCCTAGATCTAAATAAGAGCACATTTCAAGTGACAACATTTCTAAATGTTTGTTCACTTTAAAATGATTGCTTCCCTTTTCACAAGTAAAACCTCATTCTTCTGTGGGATGACCGCTGAGAGCGAGTTTCCTGGAAATATAGATCGGTCTTCTGCACTTCTGGTAGAGCTGTGATCAGCAAAATAGGATCATTAGAACAATTACAGGAAAAAGTGATGGCTTGAGGTAAAGAACACTCACATATATAGTAACCAGTATCATGATAGAAATGATAGGAAATACAATCTTTGAAGATAATTACACTTTAAAGAAAAAAATAATCTTTAGCTATGCTGTCTGTCCAGGAAGCTGCTTCCCTCTAGTGGTCATTTATATATCATTTAAACATGATTTTTTAAACACAATAATTACCCAATATTATTAATTCCATTAATGATATTTTAACAGGAGTTGACCTAGCCTCACTAATGCATAATCGTATGAAAACATTAAGGATACATTTCTGAACCACAGCAATTAAGCCTCCAGAGGGATAGTGATCAGGTGGCCTTGGGACATAGGCCTGGTCACAGGTCCACCCTCAATGACCTATTTTGTTATGCCATTTATCATACATACTACCAGGTAAAGGGATGGTGCTGGGTTTAAGGGGTTTTAAAAGGTGAGCAATTGCTTGCTTGTTTAAAAACATTACAATTATGTAACCTTATAATAATCTGTGTCACAGTTACATAAATCAGTTCACTTCAACCTGTTATGGGATCCCCACAGGGGCAGATTGAATGTTCAGTTTGCTTGAGTATGGTCTGGGGCCAGCGCTAGAGGAGGCCTGGGTGACCTTGATTTCACCAGATATGCATGCTGAAGATGTTGACCTAGATGGTTGGTGCAGTATACAAGGACTGCTGTGACCCACACGCTCATGCTTTTCGTGTGGCTACAAGCCTAAGGCCTGTAAAAAAAATTAGATCATGGGTGGCCCACACTGCCAGGGGGTGCTAAAGGGTGACAGTAAACAGTTGTTTAAATTGCTCAAATGACAGCACCACCTGTTGGGTACAAGCTTCATTGGTTTTGTGTAACATATTACAGATCTTTACATCTTTACAAATACAAGGGCTGCTCATCAGAGCACTGTAACTAACTTCAAGATTCATTTGATGGGAGGCAGGCTAAATTCAATAATTTAGTAATGTATTGCATCATCTTAGTGTGGTTGTGCTACAAAAAGAGGCAAGCGCGTGGTGTTCCTGCTTCAGTTGATTGCAGTATCTTGATGGTCCAGTGGAAGGATCTCTGCTATGAGACACTTGCAGCACCAGATTATGATGTCATAACCAAACATGTCCTGAGACCCAGGAAACAAGCAACTGAGTGGGGAGTATCAGAAGGGATATCTGTGGCACAAGCGGCAACAAAAAAAAAATCCTGTTCCTCACTACTACTACTTAGTTGAGTCTCCTGGGTCTTGGGGCCCAATTGAAGCTGCATCCATCTTATTAAATAGTGTTATTGTGATAAACCACTGAAATATGATGTAAACTGTAATGTATACCAACATGCACAAATCACACAACATGATTATAATACCTTGCCCAACAAAATTGTATCATTGCTCATTTTATTTGCTAAAACAAACCCTTTTTTTATTTCAATGAATTAATTTATAACTACAAGTAGACACACTTAAATAGTTGAAATTCCAGAATCCTGCAAAGCTTTAGGTTTTTATTGTTTCTCATTTGTGTCTCACTCCTTTACTGTTTGCCTTTCCCTTTTAAGTGAAATCCTCCTGACTCACTGTCTCTGTCACATTCTTACAGCATTCCAACGTGTCTTTCATTAGCACTGTATAAGGAGTGTGCCGTGTTAAGTAATGTGATTTCTCCTCGGTTACATCATGTGTGTCGGAGCCTTGTGCTGGTTTTATAATGCAAGTGCAGTGCCACCACAGACCAAGTAAGGAAAGATATCGTATCACTTCCTGCAGCTCAGTTACTTTAAACAGGGATATTTTACAACCAGGCTTTTCATAGCCATATCAGCTTCCCCGTTTATTTCTCGCACTCTGCCCTTTATTGTATACGTATGCATATATTTATATTTATACAAGTTTTGTAGTCTGATATCAAAAGATATTTATTAAAAATAGGAATGCGTTAGAAATAGTCACCCCAATCGACTAACATTTTAGGATTCATTTGTCTGTCTTGCTTTCAAAACACCAGTGATATAAACCATGATATACAATCTGATACTTAAATCTGATACTTGAAGTGAACTTTTGTGAGGGCTATTTGAAAGCCTGGTTGATGAAAATCTTGTGACTTATCGAGGCACTTATGTAATAGAAAAAAAATAGCATTATGCAATACATATTTGCTCTTTGAAGGAGTCATAGTTGTTTGGTAGGACATTAGGGCACAGATTAGCAATATGGTATGTTGCAGATTTTAGACTGTATGGACATGGGAAAACCAGAACTGCTTCTCTATATTTGTAATGTTTTTTTTCTTTATTTTGATGTTGTCACACCAGCAGGGGCGTACCTAGAGTAGTTGGAACCTGGGGCAGATCCTATATGTGGCACCCTCCCCCCATTTTGAAGCGTTTATTGTTTGAAATGATGTTTATTACACAAATTTGTAAACTGTATGTCAGCTGGACAAAACTCGAAATATGAGAAACAAAATAAATGAAATAACATTTACTGAATAGATAATACTGCTTTCTTAAATAAAATAACCTCAAAAAACAGAGGTCCAAAGTCACCACTCATTCTATTCTGCAAAGGTAAATGGATTTACACCCCTGCCTTTGAGCCTCTATTTCTGCAAATTGATCAATGACTTTATCAGAGCTATATTGATGTTCAATATACACAGGCATTAAATCCCATTATTATATACTGGGCCAAACATTGACAGTGCTACAGCATAACTTCCATCACTATATATTGAGCCAGACACAGACAGTGGTACAGCATAACTCCCATTACTATACACTGGGGAAGTGGGCAAAGGGTAGGCAGAAGTGGGCTGCAGATAGACAGGCAGTAAACATGGCCAAATGCCTCCCCTCCCACCCTGATTATAAACATACTAATATGGAGACTCTGGGTCAAATCCATCCCAGGTGTGCCTATAAGAGACAGCCTACAGCCTGTCAATGCAACATACTGGTTTCGATGCTCTACCACTACAAGCAAGGCCAGATCATGAACCTCGCCATATCCCCAAGGTCTTGGCAAGCCAAATTATATATATAATAAAATATATAATAATATATAATATTTGGCATGGTTTATTTCTAGCCTTATAGATACATATATATGTATTCTACCATGCACAATACTTTACATAATAATATAGATAATTGACATCTAGCACTTCACCTTACATCTGAAGAGTGTGACAGAGTTTATCAACCTTGCTTTGGATCTCAGGATATGCTGTTCAAAAGCCATGTCTGTAAAAAACTATATACAAATAAGGAATTTGTGAAAAAGTGTATGTAATATCTGATAAAAGCTTTATTACTTACTTCACTGTGTTCAAAGGTCAAGAGTATAATGTAAGGCAATGTTCATTAATAGTGTGAAGGTGCACATGTATAAAGTACAGCTTCTTTCAAGCATGGTATCACATGCTAGTTAATTTTTAATCATTTGTATATTTGTTGCTGAACCTTTTAGAAGAATGTGATAATTACTTTTAAGGAAATAATGTTTGATGTTCTTTTTTTGTTGCTGGCATGCATTCTTTTTTCTTTTTGGTGATTCAAGACCAATAATAATAACAACAATACAAATAAGCTTTTATGACCAATGTTCTAAATATAACACATTATGAATTTTATTAAATGTTTACAAACACAGATCTGGGTTAAAGTTACCAAATACTAGATGATCTCCAAAAAGAGTATTGTCTCCTTAAATAGATTGTATAAAATGAAGAAAAGGAAATTTGATATATGTGAGTTTATCGAGGCGGAGGTTCTACTTCAACTGTCTAAGGTAAAGAAAAGTAAGTCGATGGGGCCTAATGGGATACACCCCTAGTTATTAAAAGTGCTTGGGGGTGCACTAGCAAAACCGTTAACGGGTTTATTTAACTAATTATTGTTAACGGGAGTTGTCCCAGAGGATTGAAAATTAGCGAATGTTGTACCCATTCACAAAAAAAGGCAGTAGTGAGGAGTCGGGCAACTACAGGCCTGTAAGTCTTACATGTGTAGTAGGGAAATTAATGGAAACTATGTTAAAGGATAGGATTGTTGGACATCTGAAGTCACATGGGTTTCAAGATCAAAAACAACATGGGTTTATCTCAGGAAAATCATGCCAAACTATTCTTATTGATTGTTTTAATTGGGTGACTAAAGTAATTGATCAAGGTGGTGCAGTAGACATTGCGTATCTGGATTTCAGTAAGGCCTTTGACACTGTGCCACATAGAAGACTTATAAATAAACTGCAATCTCTGGGTTTAGATCCCAATGTTGTTTAATGGATTAGGCAGTGGGATTAAGAGTGATAGAAAGCAGAGGGTTGTAGTCAATGGCGTATATTCAGAGCAAGGTCTTTTTACCAGTGGGGTACCTAAGGGATCTGTACCCATTCTCTTTAATATTTTTATTAGTGATATTGCAGAAGGTCTTGATGGTAAGGTATATCTTTTTGCTGATAACACAAAAATTTGCAACAGGGTTGATGTTCCTGGAGGGATAAGCCAAATGGCAAATGATTTAGGTGAACTGAAAAAATGGTCAGGGTTGTGGCAAGTAGCATTAAATGTGGATAAATGTAAAGTAATGCATCTAGAGCATAAAAACCCCAAGCCTCAAGTATTAAGCCAGTATCACAACCTCATGCTGATGAGTCCCATTAAGGACGAAACAGCTGTCCATGAGTGGTGATCTGGCTACTGCACCTCTTACCAGAGTCTAAAGGCTGTCTTGTACAGCAGACTATTACTTTCAAGGGATCAATGTATAAGTGGATACTTTTTGCATGCACCTACCCAGAATCCCTTGTGGTTGTGGCAGCACCATGAGATTTCTGAGGGAAAAACAAGCCTTCTGGCTTGTCTGGTGTCTGTAGATGAGTGTTTAATAATACTTCTACTACCCCCTTAATTTTAAGAGGAAGGGTTTTCCATCACTTTCAGCCACCATAACTTTTGTTGTTAGTAAAAACCCAAGGGCAGAGTATAGAATATTTGATACTGTCCTAACCTCAACGTGTGAGGAAAGGGATTTAGGGGTAATTATTTCTGAAGATTCAAAGGTAGGCAGACAATGCAGTAGAGCAGCAGGTAATGCTAGCAGAATGGTTGGTTGTATAGGGAGAGGTATTAGCAGTAGAAGGAGGGAAGTGCTCATGCCGTTGTACAGATCACTGGTGAGACCTCACTTGGAGTATTGTGTACAGTACTGGAGACCATATCTACAGAAGGATATAGATATGTTGGAGAAAGTTCAGAGAACGGCTAATAAAATGGTTCATGGATTACAGGATAAAACTTACCAGGAAAGGTTAAAGGATCTTATATAGCCTGGAAGAAAGATGTGACAGGGGGATATGACAGAAACATTTAAATACCGTATTTGCTCGATTATAAGACGACCCTGATTATAAGACGACCCCCCAAATCTGAATATTAACTTAGGTAAACAAAGAAAAAGCCTGAATATAAGACGACCCTATAGGAAAAAAGTTTTACCAGTAAATGTTAATTCATGTAAACTATTTTTTTTAATAAAAGCTATGATTGAGAAAAATATTTTGGTTTTATTTCCTTCTATTTTCCAACCTGCCCCCCAGTTATGCACATCTGCCCCCAGAAGTGCCTTATACCCCCTATATGCCACTGTGCCCCATGATATGCCCTTTAACCCTCTAAATGCCACAGTGCCCCATGATATGCCTTTTAACCCTATATGCCACTGTGTCCCATGATATGCCTTTTAACCCTATATGCCACTCTGGCACTTAGAGGGTTAAAAGGCATATTATGGGGAAGAGTGGCATATAGGGAGGTTTAAGGCATTTCAGGAGGCAGAGTGGCGTATAGAGGGTTAAAAAGGCATTTCTGGAGGCAGAGTGGCATTAAGGGGGTTAAAAGGCATTTCACAGAGCACACTGCAACCCTCCAGAAATGCCTTATGCCCCCGTTTAACACTCCTCCTCCCTCCTCCAAATTTACCGGTAGTTAAGTCCTCTGTATGTAGCCGGTACTGAGTCCTCTGTCATGTAGCCGGAGCAGCGTGTGCGGGGAACTATGATCTCTGACAGCCGGGGAAGGTCTGCGCGATGGATGCAGACAACCCCCGCTGCTAGCCACACCTCCTTCCGGCTGCAGCGGAAGTTGTCTACGCTAATCGCGTAGACATCTACACGCTGCCCCAGCTGCACACCGGGGACTCAGAAGTACCGGTAAGTGCGGGGGATCTGGATTTTAGGCGTCTCATAGTCAGACCTATTTGAGAGCATTTGCTCTGAAAAAAACCTTGTCTTATAATCGAGCAAATACGGTAATAACAGTCAGCCAAAGGAATGGATTCTTAAGCAAGCAGTACCATGCAGTTGATTTTGTTGATTTTTCTAAGGTCACACAAGGTAGACAACCATGTTTTTAGCGACATCCTGATGCTGTATTTAACAGGATTATTGATTTTTAGCAACCTAGCTAAATATTCATGTGTGCCCTCAAGATCCAGCAGTCCCTACTGAGTCTGTGTGAATTTGTATAATGTATATTTGTGTTAGCAAAACCAGTGTTTCAGCAACACAATCTTGTAGACTTTAAATATTGGATACAATGAAGTATGGAAAAATGACTTGAATTGTGCAGCGTAGTTAAATGAATCTCTCACAATTAATTAACATTAATTAAGAGTTCTGACTTTGAAGCAAAAAATTGCCCTGTGTTGCTACATGAGGAATTGATTACGACATAGTTAATAATCCTTCTATAATCACTCCATCAATCATACAGTGCAGAGGTGTCAGAAAATGTCATACCCTGCATAGTATGTTATTCTTACAAACCCATCTGTGCGTTCCAACAAAACTGATCAAGAAACAAGGTCATGTAAAAGACACCACAGTGCACTCAGCAAACACGATACTTAAAATGTCTTTATTCCCTTTTATATTATTTATATCTCCATTAGTTTCATAATTGCTTTGTCATAATATCAAGTACTGATTTTCAGCAAGATGGCATAAGAATGGTCTCGTTCTGAACACATTATATGCTATGGGAAAAACTGTTAGACTGTGTCCTCTTGTTGAGGTAGTATTTCTGCTTTTAAATAAACTCTTCCTTTATCATGTTGACTCCCTTTAAGTATTTAAATGTTTCTATCATAGCCCCCATGTCACATCTTTCTTCCAGGCTATATATGTTGCGCTCCTTTAACCTTTCCTGGTAACCTAAAGCTTGTCCATCAAGTTTAACCCTTCTACCTAACCTTCCCATTCTTGATCCAAAAGAAGGCAAAAAACATAATTAAACTACTTTGAATTCTGCCATCAGGGGGAAAGAATCCTTTTTGACTCCAAAGGCAATCTGATTTCCCCTTGGATCAAGAAGCTGTAAAATATTAATTCTATTAGCCCTGTATGTCAGGCCTTTCTAAAAAAATAAAAATATATATCCAGACCCCTTTTGAAGGTGTATTTGATAACACCACCTCCCTTGGCTGTGAATTCCATACCTTTATTGTCCTTACTGTAAAGAATCCCTTTCTTTGTCTTCTATGAATAGGTCACTATATTGCCCTGCACATATTTATATAATGTTATCATATCCCCTCTAAGATGTCTTTTTCTAGTGTAAATAATTTAAACTTTTTTAGTACATAACTAGTATCTAGTATCTAGTATCTTTTGTAGCTCTTCTTTGCACTTTTTGTAGTTCCATAATGTCCCCTTGAATTGTACCACATATTCAAGGTGAGATCTTACCATTGACCTATAAGAGGCAAGATGATATCCTCCTCCCATAAATTAATACCTTGTTTTTTTATGCATGCCAAAACCTTATTGGCCCTTGCAGCTGCTTGCTGGCAGTGCACGCTGTTGTCAAGTCTGTTGTCTACCATTATTCCTTTGTCCTTCTCATTGGTAGTTTTCCCCTAGGATATTCCAATCCTAGTATAGATTGCATTTTTATAGTTTTTAGTACCATAATGCATAACTTTGCATTTATCAATGTTGAACCTTATTTGCCACTTGCATGCCTAGTCCCCAACTCTGTCTAAATCCTGCAAAGAATAAACATCAAGATGAGTTACCCTGCCTAATGTTGTGTCATCAGCGACAATTGTAAACTAGCTCTAAATGCAGCTTGGGAAATAATTTACAAACAAATTAAAAAGAAGAGGACCCAGGACAGACCCCTGAGGCACTGAGAAACATCCATTCACAACAACTCTCTGCATTCTCGCTATCTTTTAGCCAATTTCCAATCCAAATACAGACATTTGCCCCTAAGCCTATTTCTGTTAATTTGTATAGTAACCTTTTATGTTGAACTGTGTCAAATGCTCTAGCAAAGTCCAGATAAATGACATCTACAGCCACTACCAGATCTATATTTTACTAAATCCTTCATAGAATGCTAAGTTGGTTTGACAAGACCTGTCTTTCACAAATCCATGTTGACTTATACTAATTCTGGGTGAAGATATGTTCTTAAATATATACCTTTAGCAACCCTTCAAATAATTTAATTGCCCGGTTGAGATTTTGATCCCTTTTTAACCCCTTGATGACAATTGCCGGTCCTGGCACGGCACGTAAAAGCATGTGCTTTACGACAAGTGACGTGCCAGGACCGGCACGTCTTTAAACGGGTGCAGAAAGCGATCTACTTTCGCTTTCTGCACCCAAAAAACGTTGCTGAATGCCTCGACCTCGAGGCATTCAGCAACGCCGCGATCGGAACGAAGGGGCCATCTCTGGCCCCTCCACGGGGCGTCAACAACCGCCATACTTTGTATGGCGGCGGACGCCCGTTTTAAAAGCGTTTAGGAGGCGATCGACGATCGCCTCCTAAACTTAAATGGTGTCGCTGGAATGCCTCGATCAGGAGGCATCCAGCGACACCAAACACTTACCTTTCGATGGGCTGTGACCGCTCCGGAGAGCGGTCACAGCCGCAGCTGCCGGTGATCTTCGCCATCAAGTAAGATGGCCGCCGTCCTTTAACAGGAACAAACAAATTTTCAAAGTTCGCTAGATGGTCCAGACCATCTAGTGAACTTTGGCTCCACTTGCAGGTTGAATACAGGTACTGCATTCACCATGCAAGTCAATGGAGCCCAGCTTTCTAATCACAGTGTGATTAGTAAAAATAAATTAAAAAATAAAATAAAATTGATAATAATTAGAAAAAAAATAGTAAAAAACTAGTAAAATGTAAAAATCATTTCCCACTGATGTCACTATCAGGGAATCCTCCAAGTTGAAAAA
>VKOC01017635.1:0-11773 GCA_009364415.1 Spea multiplicata | reverse complement strand
GACTTGCATGGTTGAATGCAGTACCTGTATTCAATCTGCAAGTGGACCCAGAGTTCTCTAGGGGATCTGGGGACCATCTAGTGAACTTTTTCATCTTTATTATTTTTTTTTTACCGCGCGGCCGCCATCTTGCGGCTGGCGAAGATTACTTGCAGCCGCGGCTGTGACTGCTCTCAGGAGGGGTCACAGCTCGTCCTGGGGTAAGTATTTGGTGTCGCTGAATGCCTCCTAATCGAGGCATTCCAGTGACACCATTTAAGTTTAGGAGGTGATCGTTGATTGCCTCCTAAACGCTTTTAAAACGGGCGTCCGCCGCCATACAATGACCTCGAGGCATTACAGCAATGCCATTTCGGTGCAGAAAGCGAACGTAGATCGCTTTCTGCACCCGTTTAAAGACATGACGGTCCTGGCACGTCAAATGTCACTAACTAATGATGTGCCAGAACCGGCAATTGTCATTATGGGGTTAATAAAAGCTATGATTGAGAAAAATATTTTCTTTTTCTTTTTTTTTTTTTTCACCCCGACCCCCCCCAGTTACTGCACATCTGCCCCCTGGCTTGCACTCTGCCCAGAAATACCTTATACCCCCTATATGCCACTGTGGCATTTAGGGGGTTTAAAAGGCATATTATGGGGCAGAGTGGCATATAGGGAGGTATAAGGCATTTCAGGAGACAGAGTGGCGTATAGAGGGTTAAAAGGCATATCATGGGGCACAGTGCCATTAAGGGGTTTAAAAGGCATTTCACAGAGCACCTCCAGAAATGCCTTATGCCCCTCATTTAACACTCCCTCCTCCAAACTTAGTGCAGGGGGGGCAGGAGAATCCAGGTCCCCTGCATCGCTAGTTGAGGTCTGAATATAAGACGACCCCGATTATAAGACGAGTGGTATTTTCCAGAGCATTTGCTCTGGAAAAAAAACCTTGTCTTATAATTGAGCAAATACGGTAGATTTAAGATTGTGGCAACAGAATGGGATCATGAAGATTTCCAATTAAATTTAAATTAATTTAAGTTGAATCTACCCTCAAGAGAATGGTTTAACAATGGCAGAGTAAGAACGTTTCTTCCTTCCAGTCTAATTTGGAAGGAGCTCTCCCCTTCTATCTCTAAATTAAATGCAATTTTGGGCGAAGAGAAAACAATAAAACGACTCACAATATACATCTTTCTACCATTTCGGTTTTCCCTCCATTGTTTAAATCTAATGGATGTCCTCTACAAACTTTTAAATAGGTGGTATTAAAATCCCAGGAGTAAATTGTACCCTCAAGAACTATGTTGTGGGGCTAACAATGGGACCGTAAAACACTTCTCCTTGTATGAGAAAAAAATGTAGTCTCACTAGCACATATCTGGGGGCATTACTAGGAGTATGTTTGGATTTGAGACCCTATGAGCCCTGTCAATTATGTTTTCCCCAGCATGATGCGCAGGTGCCATGGATCCGAACACTTCCTGTAGGTAAGTATTTAATTCTTCACCGCGATCTTCACCGCAATTCCTTGAATTCGAAAGTTATGTCTCGACGGATCCTCTCCTTCTGCTTAATTTTCACATAAGAATTCAACCTCTTTCTGTAGTGCAGCATGGCCCTACACCTTTTTGGCAAGACCTCTGCTGAAAGAAACCTAGCATCTTCTTGTTTGCTTTCCTCTGTCCTTGCAACGACATGATATATTAGGTAAGTGCAAGAAACACGCCTTCTGATTCACTGCCAGTAGCACCTTCGTAAGATACAGCCCTATACCAGTGCTGCCATCTCGGGTCACTGCCAGGATTGTTTTTTAAACATTTTTTGAAGCTACAGGGCATTTTGTAGACACTGGGTAGACACACATAACATAGTGTTTATTTTATTTAGGAATAATATATGTATACTTTCCCAAGTACACCCGCTTGAGTGGTGTAAATATGATGGGTGGTCTAGTCCACAAAAGCTTAACTGCTCATTCCCTTTGTTACAAAATAAATATATTTCGAAAATATGCACAATAGCAGGGACCAAATAGTTTTCCCTACATGCCAGCCAACCCTCGCTACCTATGATCGGCAACTTTTAGTGTAAATCCGAGGGTTTTATACTGGAAATCTGATTTTGAACATGATTTTGCAGAGATGGGAGAGGCTCAGTGATGTTTCCTGTTTGAGGCGCAAACCCTTGTACCAGAAACCGTCCATCAGTGTTGTACGTGAAAATGCGCCGCACTACTTAAGCTATTATGTTTTATGCTGTCATTAAAGGTTTTAAGGCAGACATTTTTTCTCTGGTGGCGTCAACCTAATTTGGACAGGAAGCAAGTAATGATGTTATATATGTGCAATGTATCCAAAGCTTTTTACTTCATTCTTGTTTTTAAACCATACTAATATTTCCATTGCTACTTGGTTCCCTTACTGTTCTTTAACAAACAACACAGTGCTTAATTTGCAGGGTACTCTTTATTGTCTTACTTCACTGAAAAAGAATACAAAATAAATCATTCTGTTTTGCTTACTTTAGCAGTAAATTCATTTTTGTCTTGAAATAAAGATTTTCGATTTTTGGACTTCCAAGCACCACTAATGTTTTTGTGCAAAAAGCATTTTTTTCTCTCTAGTATAAAACCTATTACATTTATAAAATTGAGCTCCTACACATCCTTTTAAAATTAAAGTGGGATCACATTTTGACCTCATAGCTATTCAAAAGAAAAGAAACAAAAAAACGTGCAGGTTGATGTTTGGTCTTTTTGAGTAGATTGTATTTTGAATTCAAATTTTCTGCACATAATTGCCAGGGAATAATCCTTCCTTCCCATGAAGTCTTCCTTTCCACCAGCCTGAGGGATCTGAAATAGAATAAGTAACATTCTAAACAACCTAGTGACAACACTTGATTACTTTAAGCAAGATGATTAATTATAGTCATTTTTGTCAGTGATAGCGAGAGTCAATTTGCACATATTAATATGCCATGGGATGAAAGGTTATATATAACAGATGTATGTATCTTTGGCAAAAATCTGTAAATACAGTACATTTTAAAATTTGTTTAAATAATTATATTTACCAAAACTAATCAAAACCTGCTGATTGTTTAATGTGTAGTTACCAGAAATGTGTCAGTTTTCCAATTTATAAATATACTATAACTATGCATTGTTTTAAAAAGATAGAAACCGGCCATGGGACAGATTCCCTTTTGTATCTTTTTTATTGCAAACTTCTGCAACCCACCTTCTAGGAGAATATCAATTACGTCGTTGACATTAAAGCTAAGCTCATCCACATCTTGTCCAATGTACTGGTAAACAGCTCTGCAGCGAGGACCTGCAGGTTTGGGCTGAGGCTTAGGGCGTCCTACTCCAGGTGGTGGTCTCTGCCCCACACTCTTCCTTCTGTGTATTCTGTCACAAAATAAGATAAGGTAAATCATATACATTATTACGGTGCAGTATTTAGAATCTGTATGTATTTAGGCAATTTATAGGCAAATAACATGCTTTCTCATTGGCATCATTTAGAGTCAAAGGAATATCTGGCTGAATTTTTACACTCCCTAATGTAAATTAATACAACTAGATAGCAAACTAAGCCCAGACACATGAATCTGTGTCTGTGTTCTAAATTACAACACTGTGTGACCATGGGGGTAAAAAGGGCAGGTATTTATTGTCATCTTTCAACTCAAATATGAGAGATAGCCTGCTACTTAAAAAAAATAAAAATCAATATTTTAGCTTTGAGCGATTTATTTTGTAGCTTATCATTACCCTTTACCCAAGAACTGTGAACACTTTTATCTGTTGGATGAAAACATTCTACTCATCTAATTTCTTTTGGGTTTTGCAAATATGCAATACTTGTTTGTAAAAAAAATAAATAAATATGAAACTGCATCGGCTGAATTTAATATATGCTAATCTGAATGGAATGTACATAAATTCTGCAAGGGCTATCCTCTTACCCAGCTACACCCTGGTCTGGTACATTGAGGAACTCCATGTTATGGTCAGAGGGTGCTCGGCTCCTACGAGGGGCAGGGTTTCTAGGAATGGCAGCAGAAGGTGGTGCTCTGACTTGTCTATTAGTCTTGGAATAGGTGGGGTTCCTGGATTTACTTGCTGGAAAATTAGGTGCCCCATTTCTGAAGGATCCTAAGATATCACAGAGTTAGAAAAAATGAATATTAAAAAGAATAAATGTGTTATGTAATTTACATACTCACCAGATGGAGGTGCGGGAGCTGGTCGATTTGGAGGAGGCTTGTATGATCGTTTTTGAAAAATTTCTTTTCTTGTGGGTTCTGTAGATGAAAAAGCAAAAAATAATATTGATGTGTTTAGTGTAATCTTAAAGGAACAGCCATGTCATTTGTAGTCAACCAAATTTTTATGTTTTCATGTAACCACAATGCTTACTTGAGTTTTTAGGCAGTCCATCACCAATTGAGATGGCCAGAGACTTTCCTCCAGGCTTCAGCTGGATTATATCACCCTGTCCCCTAATGAACTGTAGATTTCGTGTTCCGCCACCACCCCAGCCTTCTTTCTTCACCCGGAGCTGTAGTCTGAGCAAATTGTGAAACAATAAGAAACGTGCTGGTATACACACACATTATACAAACAGAAAATACACAGATAGCAGTATATACTTTTACACACAGAAAAAATAATACATACCGTATATTCCAGCGTATAAGACGAATGGGCGTATAAGACGACCCCCAACTTTTCCAGTTAAAATATAGAGTTTGGGCTATACTTGCCGTATAAGTCTACCCAGTATACAACAACCAGCCAATCACGGCAAGCGATGTACCTTACTGGTGATTGGCTGGTTGTTGCCCTCCTGAGGACTGCAGTGAAGCGGCGCAGGCGCACATGTGCGGGATCTGAGAGGCAGAGAAGGAGGTAATAGAATACAGGGGCGGGCCAGACGGATGAAAGAGGCAGGTTTTTCTGGGCACCACGTCGCTCTTGCTGCACCGCGCCGCAGATTCTCTGCAGATCGGGCTCTGTAAGTTTTAGTACCCGGCGTATAAGACGAATCTTCTGGCATAATCGATACGCGGAATGCATACATAATTTATACTTAACCCCTTAAAGCTCTTATGACATACTGTTGTTTCCTGGAAAATAAATGGGTGAACATACCGCTAGTAGGTAATGGTAGATTCTTAGTTTTTGCATTTGCAGCTGTTTGTCACACTCCATCACCAGGAACCAACTTTGTTTGTGTATCAGAGTCAGAGAAGCACTGTTATTTGAAGGTAATTGGGATTTATGTATATGTGTTCCTGTGTGTATATATATATATATATATGTAAGCATGAATGTGTAATTGTGTTAGCGTATGGATGTGTACCTGTGTGTGAGCATTGATGTGTAATTGTGTATTTGTGTGTGAGCATGGATGTGTAAGTGGGGTGAGATGGAGTGTGTGTTAGTGAGTATGAGTAAGTGTGTGTAATTTGTGTGTTTACATATGTTTTATGTTGGGGGGGCGGAGTGAATTTTCCATTGCTGTTAATACTTGTCCTTTATGGGGCAATAATGAGGGGAAAATACTTCCTTTTTCTTTTTAACATATTATATGATGTAACCAGTGGTGTATTTAGGTTTTGTGCTGCCCTAGGCCTGACTAAATGTATGTGCCCCCTAATCATAATTTGCTACACCCATTTTCTTCATAGGCCACACCTCTCCCTGTTTATGACCCTACCCTTCATCTGTAATTGCCACCTATTTCTTTTTGGTCCCACCCCTCTTTGTTTTTTTGTTGTGTGAACGATTTCAAATATTTTATCAATTATTTTAGCAGATAATCTTTAAATAAAATAATGAAAAGTTTAAACGCTTTTCACCAAGATCAAGAGCACCCACATCAAGTATACTATAACAGACACTCAAATTGGTTACCGTACAGTCACACACTATTTGCGCCATACTACAAGACAGTGCCAGCATACATCAACATCAGCACATCCAGTCTTTCATACTAAATGGAAGCCCTGAAGACGAATAGTTAAAAGGGCTGCATGACTGGGGCAGTACAGCCTGACCAAGGCAGGGTTAAACTTTAAGCAGCAGGTGGTAATCAGGATGGCGGGGGGGTGAATGAAAGGTCACTGGGTTTTTTTTTGGTGTTACTAAGGGTATAAATGGGCAAGACCTTAGTGGATCAGCCTCTTTCTCTCACTAACTGCAGAATTTGTGTCAGACGCGGACGCCCTTACCTGTGTTACTTGGAATGGAGCAAGCTCTGGCGAAATTGCGGGCCGCGGCGTCCGTTCAAGGTGCCGAATGGTTGGAGCTCCAGGTTGACTCCTTGCTGAGGGCTGCCCCGACTGCTGTCTCTTTGCCGGTTCCACGGCCTCGTCGGGCCTCCAGTGGGAGAGTTTCCAGACCTCCTGAGCGCCTCAGTCTTTCGGCCGCTGCTTCTACAAGGAGGCGGGCTGTTGGCGTTTCTTCAGCCACGAGGCGTTCCAGTCCTGCCCCCTGCAGTTCACGGGGCCTGGATGTTTCCGGTGGGCAGGAGGTTTCCGCCGCAGGACTGTCCCCTTGTGCGTCGCCTGCCATTTCCTTGTTCGGCTCGTCCCCTGATGCCGAGCTCTCACGTGACGTGGCTGTGCTTTCGCGGTCCCGGTCTCGTTCCCGTTCCAGCTCTCGCGGGAGTTGGGAGCGGCAGTGCTCACCTCCGTTGCGGAGGGGTGGAGCTGTTTCCAAAGGAGTTTCCACTGGTCCGGCGTTGCCCAGACGTCGGCGGACCTCGTCTTCTGCCAGGGCAGCGACTTCAGCTGGGCGGGACGGCGTTTCGTCGCGGACTGGTGGTTTGGCGCGGAGGGATTCCAGGGACCGACGCCTTGGCTCTACTCGGCCGGTTAACCCGCCGGGCAGGTCGGCCCGGGTGGCGGCGCGGACGCAGAGGCAAGGCCGTGCTGGGAGACTGTCGCAGGTTGCGGAACTTTCCTCGGGAGGCCCGGTGTCTGCAGGTGTTTCCGGGGGGGGCCCTGTGGCTGGTGGTTCTCGGAGGGCGTCTCGGGGTCCTTCTGGTGCACACCCTGGGGCATCTGGCGCTCCTGGTCCTGGCGCCGCAGCGGTGGATGCACCCTCTGCACAGTCAGTGCAGGAGGATGGAGCGTTGGGGGGTGTGTTGCCCAGCCGACTGTCTTCAGAAGCTGGACCTGCGGCTGGCCAGGCTGGCGTGGCGCAGTCAAGGGGTGAGTGGCCGCTGGGTCCCTTTCCTCCTCCTCTTTCCTCGTTTCCACAGTTTAACCCTTTCCTGTATGGTGGGTCTGCGGGTGGGAATGTTTCCTCGGGTATGTTACCATGGATATTGCCGTTTTTTAGTTCTCCCGCCGGCGTTACTGCACAAGGGGGTTTGTCTCCCTTGGGCCCCTGGGTGCCTGCTTCGCAGTTGGGTTCGGGGCCGCCTGCGGCTCCGGCAGCGCCTGTTGCGGTGGTTCCAGGTTCCACTGGTCAGGACGGGGCGGTTTCTACTGCGGTTTCTCAGGCTGCGGGGCCTGCGGTTTCACCTCCCGCGGCGGCGGTTGTTAGTTCAGCGGCGGTGGTTAGTACTGCGTCGTTGGACGATGCAGCTAAGGGTGATGTATACGTGTGTTTCGAGGGTCCTTTAGGGGCACATCTCAAGGCGGATGTACGGGAAAAAATTTGGAAGGGGGAGTACGTAGACATTTTTTCTCTGCTCCCACTGGAGCGTTTTCACTTGGATAAGGCTAGTAAGTCTGATGACTCCAAAAAGGAGGATGAGGAAAAGCGTCGGTATCGGCTTATCCCTCGGACGTTCTCTAATTGGTTGCAAGCCTTCGCGATTTTAGCTAGTGTTGTGGGTGAGAAGCACCCTGAATCGTGTTCTGGCCTTTTCTGTTACTTGGACAGTATTGGTGAGGCTTATTGGGTCTATGGGGGTCAGGGGTGGCTTCGTTATGATGAACAGTTTCGCCAGAGGATGGCCGTTCGTCCCGGGATGCGATGGGATCACAAAGAAATAGCTTTATGGTTGCGGGTGTCTGCTCCTGCTGTGCGTCCGGGGTCGTCCTTTCAGGGCACGGGTGGGTCGGCCAGTACGGGACCTACCTCGGGTTCCGGTAAAAAGGGTGTTTGTTGGCAGTATAATGAGGGGCAGTGTAGGTGGGGGTCGACGTGCGAATTTCGCCACGAATGTTCCACGTGCAATGGCTCCCACCCGGTTACCCGTTGTTTTCGGAAAACTAAGTCTGCCTCCAAGACTTCCGAACCTACAAAATAAGGGGAGAACGCCGGTGAGCGTGGAGAGTATGGGTCCGTGGCTTCGTATCTATCCTAAGTTGGCTGAGGCGGCATTGTTGTTTGCTGGTTTTTCGGATGGTTTTCGTATTCCTTTTTCTGATGCGGTCGGGTTTTCGGGTGTTAAAAATTTGAAATCTGCCTGGGAGCACCCTGATGTGGTCACTGTTAAGCTGGCTAAAGAGGTTGAGCTGGGTCGTATGGCTGGCCCGTTTGTGGAATTGCCTTTGCCTAATCTGCGTGTTTCTCCTTTGGGTGTAGTCCCCAAAAAGGAGCCGGGTAAATTCCGGCTTATTCACCATCTCTCCTATCCAAAAGGTGATTCTGTGAATGATGGCATTGATCCTGAGCTTTGCAGGGTTTCTTATACGTCGTTTGATGAGGCTTTGGCCTGGGTTCGGAAATTTGGTCGCGGGGCTCTTTTGGCTAAGGTGGACGTTGAAGCGGCTTTTCGTCTGTTGCCTGTTCATCCTTCCTGTTTTCACCTGTTGGGCTGTTTCTGGGGTGAGGGTTATTTTGTTGACAAGTGCCTTCCGATGGGGTGTTCTATTTCTTGTTCTTTGTTTGAAACTTTTAGCTCATTTGTGGAGTGGGTGGTTCGTACTGAATCGGGGATTCCGTCGCTTTTGCACTATTTGGATGATTTCCTGTGTGTAGGGCCTCCGGGGTCTGATGTTTGTGGGGTTTTATTGGCTACGTTGCAGGTCAGGGCTGCTGCTTTCGGCATTCCATTGGCGCCGGACAAGACTGAGGGCCCGTGTACGGTGTTGAAATTTCTGGGAATTGAGATTGATACGATGGATATGGTTTTTCGTTTGCCCCTGGATAAGTTGGCTGATCTGCTGGAGCATGTTATTCGAGTGCAGTCCGCGGTGAAGGTGACCTTGCGACAGATGCAGTCCCTTCTGGGCAAGCTTAATTTTGCCTGCCGCATAATGCCCATGGGTCGTATTTTTTGTAGGCGTTTGGCCATGGCGACGTGTGGTGTTCGGGCTCCTCATCATTTTGTCAGGGTTACGCGGTCTTTAAAAGACGACTTGCAGGTGTGGCATTCCTTTTTGTTAGGGTTTAATGGGCGTTCCGTGTGGTTAGGATCGGAGGAGTTTCAGGCTGATTTGGAATTGTTTACGGATGCGGCGGGTAGTCATGGATTTGGTGTGTTCTTTGCGGGTAGTTGGTGTTCGGCTGCCTGGCCGGAGTCATGGGTCCGGGCTGGCTTGACCAAAAATCTTACGCTATTGGAACTTTTTCCTATCGTGGTGGCACTGGAGTTGTGGGGGGATAGGTTGGCTGGTAGGCAAGTTTTGTTTTTCTGCGACAATATGTCCGTTGTGCAGGTTATTACCAACTTAACCTCTTCCTCTCCTCCTGTCATTGCTTTGGTTCGCCATTTGGTTTTGCGTTGTTTGCGTCTTAACGTCTCTTTGCGGATGCGTCATGTACCTGGTGTCACTAATGAGATTGCCGATGCGTTATCTCGTTTCCAGTGGGACCGTTTCCGAATGTTGGCTCCGACGGCGGACCGTCAAGGGACTCCTTTCCCGTCCAGGATGTGGGATTTGGTCTTCAGTGGGCTGACGAGCTGATCCGGAGATCTGTGGCTCCGGGCACGTGGTCTGCTTATTCTGCGGTATGGGAGGAGTGGGTCCGGTTTTTGGTTTCGGCAGGTATGAGCGCTTCGGGCCCTCCTGACGAGGATGCGCTTCTCTGGTTTATTAGCCTGGCTTTTGTTCGCAGGGCATCTTTCTCTTCTATTTCCAGGAAAATGGCAGGTTTGGCGTTTTGTTTTAAGTATTTCAACTTTCCTGATGTTACGAAGTCTTTTAAGGTGAAGCAAGCGTTAAAAGGTTTTCGCAGGGGTTTTCTTCGGCGGGATAACCGGGTACCGGTATCCTTGTCATTGTTACTTGCTCTGGGGGGGTTTTGTCGTCAGTTTGTATGTCTTCTTATGAATCTTCCTAGTTCCGGTTGGCTTTTTCTTGGGCGTTTTTTGGGGCCTGTAGGATCGGGGAGTTGGTGAGTCCTAGCAGGACTCGCCGGGGCGGTGTGTTACTGGGTGACGTTACCGGTTTTGATGGCTCGGTGGAGTTCTGGTTGTGGGGGACGAAGACGGATAGGGCTGCCAGGGGCTTTAAGATTGCCCTTGGTAGCCTGGCTGGGTCTTTTATGTGCCCTGTGGCGTGTTTTTGGGAGTTTTTGAGGGTCCGTCCTGCGTCGGATCTGGATGCCCCTCTTCTGATTCATGAGGATGGGTCCTCTCTTTCAAGGTTTCAATTTATTTCAGTTTTCCGTAAATCTTTGGGGGTTCTGGGTTTGTCGGGTAGGCGGTACAGCTCACATTCTTTTCGGATTGGGGCCGCGACGGAGGCGTCTCGTTGGGGCCTTCCTGAGGATGTTATTAAAAAAATCGGGAGGTGGGAGTCTCGTCGTTTTCGCTCTTATGTTCGCCCTCATTTGTTGTAACTTACCCCCTCTGTTGGTTCTGTTCTCTTTGCTTAGGTCCTGCCGTGTCTGTTTGGATTCTGGGACACTCGTTTATTTACTGGGCGTCCAGGAGATCGGATGTTCGTCCCAGCGGGAGGCAACTCGGCTTTCCGCGGTCGCGGGCTTTGCTGCACTGGATTGGAGTCCGTGGTATGGTGTGGTTTGGCGTTCTGTCTGAGGTGATGCGGAGGTCCCGCTGGGACGGTCATCCCGGCATTCTTTTGGTTCACGTGGGGGGTAACGACTTGGGTTTGGTTCCGATTAGGTGTTTGATCAAGGATATGAAGTCGGATTTGTTGCGGTTGTGGTCACGTTTTCCAGGTTTAATCATTATTTGGTCCGACATAGTTCAGCGTACGTCTTGGCGGATGGCTAGGTCCCCGGCGGCCTTGAACAAGGCTCGCGTAAAGGTGAATAAGGCAATGTCTCGGTTCGTAGCCCGTAATGGGGGTGTGGTGATTCGTCATCACTCCCTCGAGGGTGATACTTCGGGGTTGTTGAGGGAAGATGGGGTTCATCTTACTGATATCGGGTTGGATATTCTGTGCGCGGATTTTCAGGATGGTATTGAGAAGGCCTTACTGGTTTGGGGGAGTCGGTCAGTTTGAGGTTTCGCAACTGTCCTCCTTGGCGGTGAAGGGGTGGATAAATAAAGGGGGGGAACTCGGGCCTGGTTAATATTTGGTTGCGTTGGTAATGGGGTCACTTCAACGGCTATCCAGCAGGTGTTGGTACTTAAGTGGTTTGTACAGTGGGCCCTCTGAGCTGGTGATCGGCGGCTAGGGGGTTAAAGGAACATGTGTTTTAGGGCTGGTTTGGCCGTGAGTGATAGGTTTGCCAGAGTCTTTCCCTCCATTTATGGTGTACGGTTATTTATCCACTTATGTTAACTCATTTCATAATTCATGTTAATAAAAGCTGTGGCCTTCTCAATCCAAATTAAATTGTCCTGTGTCGTTCTTTACTGTTAATAATGATAAGGGAAGGATACTTGGACTTGCCTAAGTCATG
>VKOC01017634.1:0-15941 GCA_009364415.1 Spea multiplicata | reverse complement strand
GAAACATAGTACATTTTCTTTAAATGTAGCCTTAAGAACAAAAACATGAAACAAATGTAAGGGCATGGAACAAGATGCTTCCTTTAGAAAAGAACCCTAGATACTTATCAGCTTTAATACAAAGTGCTGGAAATAAACTGTCAAAATATATAAACTTATAATACATATACGACATATACTTGGCTCTTCAACTGAACTCACCCAGAATCTGAACTTCTATGTGACGAGGACGCTCAATAAACTTCTCTACAAACAGGGCTCCATTGCCAAAGGCAGACAGGGCCTCAGAGTAAGCCCGGGTATAGTTTTCCTCCAGCTCCTGCAAATAACATAGTAAGGTGTATTTCAGAACATTTAGAAAACATTTAAAAAAAAAGAAACACACAAATGCATAATACATTTAGTCATAGTCATTGGAGCTCAGCAAGTTCCAATCCATTCCAACCTTGGCGTAAATCATTTCCCCAAGGCAACTAGAAAATGTTAGAAGAATGTGCAAACCCTATAGGCTCTTATAAAGCTTTCCACAAAGACCTTTCTATTTTGGAAACAGACATAGTATGTTGCAATATGCATACATTGTATATGGAAGGTTTGTTTTTTTGTTACCCAACAGCATTTGGTCCCTCCCAAGATTGATAGAACAGAATAGTGGTTCCTGAAGATCACACCAATAGCTTTGGTCAAGAAGTAGGGAAAATATCGAAGGATTTGATGGTGCATAATTAGGCCATTCACCATACTACAGTTAAAAAAAAAATACAAACAATATAAACATGTAGAAGGAGATCCTCATTTAGGACCTGTGGGTCTCAGCTGCTCACAGCCGCTCTTATTAATATTTCTTCAGTAGGAGCAGAACACCATCTGTTACAATGGGATACATGGAAATTAAACCATTCGGGAGGCAGTGCTCAGCCCGGGAAGCTAAAAAGGTGGGGGGACATTATACAGAGGGGAGATACGAAAGCTAGAAATATTTATGGCTTGGGAAAAGCAATGAGTATTTATCCTAATCAGCTGGAAGGAGCCTGCAGGGTATTGTTAACAATAAAGTCTGATGTATGAATGTCTAATGATGAAAAATCATAACAAGCAACAGAAAAAAAAAAAAAAAGTTGTTCCAAGTCCGACTTACTTAAAACTAGAAAATGGCCAGTAGGTTATAATATCAATAGATTTATAATGCAAAAAGGCATCAGGTCAAACTTTTACCCGTTACCTGTACCCTTCTAGAAATTATAATACATCATTTGTCTTCTCTTGGTATGGACCCAACAGAAGCGCCCAGAATTATTTGCAAATTCTAATTTACACCCAAGATTTTACATGACAGTGCCTGATAATAGAGGATGTATGATTGCAACAACTATTTCAAGTAATTATAGGAACTATGCCTCTAGATCTGCCACTTTCCTCCTTTTTTCTTCATTTCAGAGTTCTATACATGGCACCTATGCAATGGTTTCTACCAATTAAGATACCAGATGAGAAAGCTATTTAATGTGCACAGCACGGAAATGGCAATCGAAACTCATTGCTCTGGGGACCTATATGCCAATTCCACCCCTTTTATGAAGCTGTTCATTTAGGTTGAAACTTGGGGCCAGAAATTGATTCAATATATAAGTCTTCCCACCTTTTAAGAAGAAACTGTCACAACAGAACATCATTTTAAAAAAAAATGCATTTGCATTGATTTGGGTTTTGTAACCTCTGCAATAGTTTTTGTGATATTTAATTTAAAAAGCTTAACTCGTGGAAGCTGGGATCAGCGTTATCTAATGAATATCCCGTCTTGGAGTGGTCTCCTTTCCGCTCATTCATACTTAGAGCGGTTGCCTGGACCAACTCACAACAAGCAACTTGGCAGCGCAGAGAAGGTAGCTGGAGGATAATTCTCAGATATGGAGAACAGATTAAGATACATTTTTTTATCCCGCACAGTAAGGTGTTTCCAATAAGGGTCTCATGAAAAAGAAGACAGCGGAAATCTTATTCTTCTCTTCTAGCGGTTATTGTTTTGTGGAAATTAATTTGTCGCCCAGTTCAATGGGTTTCTCTTCTGGCCTTGACCAATCGCTTCTCTCTGAATGAGAGGCAATTACTTTGAAACATTGTCTTAAGCAGAGTTCGCTTGCGTCTGCTATAATTGTTGCTGAAAGTGTAATGCTGTGCTCTAGATCTCACAGCATCATGCCATCAATTATAGGTCCTTAATCTTCCACTTGACTTAAGTTATCAGCCTTTGAAGAAAAACGCAAACTTACTGACTGAATGAGCCACCTGTTTTCAAGCACACAAAAGGAACCCACTATAAATGGTACACTCAAGTCTCCACCGTACGCGTGAGATTATTGCAGTAATTTCAACACAATGTAACTAACCACTGGGAGATGGACAAACTCATTTGCATTTTAAAAAGCTAGACACAAAATTCTATTATCTACCTTATTTGTTAAGGGCCCAAAAGGTGATTTACTGGCTGAAGTCAGTAGAAAATTAAAAAAAAACTTGTATCTACAGTAAAATGTTAGGAGCTTTACCAACCTAGCGCCAGGGGTTTCAGACGCTGTTAGAAGCAAGGACTGTATTTAAAGTGTCAACCGTGGAGGTGCTCATAAATTAGTGCCAAATATCCTGATTAGCGTTTGCCGGATGGGTATAACCGTTGTAGAAATAGGCAACAAAGCATTTTCAAGTTTCAACGCGTGCCAAACACTCTGCCTCTGGACTATCGAAGACTTTGTTTGGCCGGCCTCCCGAAATGCCCCACGCTATATACAAATAACCCACCTCTAGCTCAGATCTTTTTAATTATTATTTATTTAATTATATAATATATTAAGTCAATATTCTAGATGGTTTTAAAAAATTGACAAAATATCACTTTATCATAAAAAATATGGTATTGCCCCAATACACCGAAAGGCACAGCACATCTGTATCTCTGAACATACCTCATAGCTCCGTACCACTCTCATGCCACGGCCGCCACCTCCATACGCTGCTTTGAATATGATAGGGAAGCCATATGTGTTGGAGAACTCCTTCGCTTCCGTAAGGCAGGATATAGGAGAGTCAGTACCGGGAACAACTGGCACCCCTGGGTAGGAGAAAAGGAATATGCATGTAAAGAGGCTGGATAAATGAGAAGACTGCGAATGATAGAGGTAGGTCCTTTAAAAAAAAAAAAATGGAAACTACAGCTCTACCTTTAGTAAATAGACCTCTTTGTATCACAATCTAACAAGGTTTACCATTTTACACAATTTGTAGCTCACTTTAACTTGGATTAATTGATTGCTTGTAAAGCATTGAAATACCTTTGTGGGCTAATCTTTTGTATATAATCCATCTAAAACCTTTACTTTTCTGACTCTATAGCCAAATCTGTTTTTTTCCCCCCCATAGATTTCATGGGACACCAATTTCTCAACTTCGATTGTCCCCAGCAGTACCTGATTTCTTTTCCTTAAGTTGCACTTCAGTATGAGAGTTGAGAACTCCCATTTTAACCCCTTTAGCATTGGGGTCTGAATGTTTTTCCTGTTTAAGACCGGGCCAATTTTCTTTTTTCTTTCTATAGTTACATCTAGGTGCCATCCAAAGAAACTGCTTACGCTTCAACTAGGAAAACCCTTATTACAATTTTAATTTACTCTTCCAGAATCTACGAAATGAGTCACACTGGCAGCTTCTCTTCTCCCTTGACAGAGCCTTCTGTAAACGCTGGGCAATCGCATTTAACAGAGGTCATGTGCGTACTCTCAAAACCGCAAGACTTCTGCCAAAGGACGTAGCAGAAGGCTGTCAGCTGCTAAACCCTCTATACTACACAAGAACGATCTCTTAGTACAGGGTTCAGGGTGGCGTTACATAGGAGATACATGGCTGGCTGAGACTTTGTCTACTACGAAGCCGACTAGGGGGTTAAATAATGTATTTATTCCAAATTAAATATATAACATGTTGAGACAAACATACAGTATTACAATGTAGGAAGACCATCTTGGATTGTGGTCCAGGACACCTATTTCTAATCTGCCTGCGAGTAGCAGTTATGGAGAACTGTTACAGAAGCTTGATATTGTATGTAATCCGATGTAACTCACACTTCACTGTCAATAAAGAACTTTGTTGATCAGACACATGCCGCCAGGTTAATGCATGGAGGTCAAGGGTGAATATGCCGATCCCCAAGACAGTGGGGGAGGGCTAGTCATCCAGAGGCACTCTCGCAAGTTTTAGTGTTAGAGTACAAGGAAAACGAGGAGTAAGACGAAGATCCAAAAAGATCCCAAGATTTCCCATTAACATGAAGTGGAGCTTTTTCGGAATATCAAGCCAAAGCACAGTAGCAAGGAGCATCAATGCACTCTAAGCACACAAAGAAGACAGACAGGAACACGGGACTGATAGGAGATTTTACCTGAAGTACCTGTAGTTTGTCACATCTAATGTCAGTCCTTACCTGCTCTGATTGCTATGGTTCGAGCCTCCACTTTATCCCCCATCTTGCGTACCACCTCTGGACTGGGTCCAATGAACCGAACATCTGCATCGATGCACGCCTGGGCAAAGTCGGAACGTTCAGACAGGAAGCCATAACCGGGGTGAACGGCATCGACTTCATTCTCCTGAGGGGTAGACGAGAAAATAGAAAACTGTTTAATTTTCCATGGTATCCTGTTTGCCCCCTATTAGAGTTTGAGAAGACTATGTATTTACTGCCAACAGATGCACCTCGGGGTTGACTGTATAATAAAGACGGGATGCAATAAGTACAGTAGCCATACATAATAAACAGGGTGCAATACATATAGGTTAGGACAGTGCACAAATTTGCCATCAAAACTGTTGCAACAACTGGCTATTTGGGCTTGAAAAACTTGGGGCCACAAGACAGCACTAGTGAGAAGGATTTAAGCGGGAAAAAGTGCTCTTGTACCATATGCCATTCTGCTTGGATACCACATATTTCAGCAGTGCTTAAATGAAATAAATAAAAATAAAGGCAAGAGTAGTGCTGCGCCCCGTTAATAAAAAAACACCTTGTTTAATTAAATGGAGTCCTGAGCCTCACTCGCAGGGCTGGCAATTGATGAATGTGAGGCGACAGAGAGCAGCGGCGTAATTACTCTGTGCTGCACAAAGAGCTACAGCCATAACTCTAATTAAAAGATCGGAAAGGGAATTAATGGCCGGGACATGCTTCAGGTTTTACTATGACTCTCCCTGAATGAAAGCCGTAAGGGGCCATGACATTCAGGGGGCAAAATGCAGTTAGTTTCCAATTAACGCAGGAGGGGCATCTCCCATGTCTAGATCCATTGGATGCAAGCGACCTTCTGTGTTCACCAAATGTGCCAAAAAACACAATGCCCACTCCTTTATGTTAATGCTTATTATAGATTAGGAATCGAAACATGCATAGGTATACCCTCAGGGTGTGAACATGGCTTGGCATTACGCCAATACTTTCAAGGCGATGCCAATCATCCGCGCCTCCACTACATACAACTTTTGCAGAAGACCATAGAACTAGATAACAATATTCATATAATATGGATCCAGTCTGAATCAGAACACACACGAGTATCCTGAATGCGGTCCAGAATTCTTACTTTATTCTTTTAATGGTTATACGCAGCCTCGCTTTCCCGCCACGCTGCATTAATATTTAGAAACAGACTCCGGTACAACGCTTATGGTTTTGATTTAAGATCATTAATAGAATTTACAATCACTAATGTTTTGAAGAAACTTCCACACTGAATATATTTATAGGAGGCACTGGACTGGGTTTTAATACATATGAAGTACATTTCTACCGAATCTACTGGGACATTTTGACCTTACTGGGTCTCAGTGGGAGAATCGTCGTCTGCCGGCAGGCGCTAGAAACTATGTCCCCGTACTCAATACAATGCGCAGTACAGAGAAACGCTGAAAACGTATAATAAAAAATAAGATGCTTATGAATGCATACTGTGTGTTCCAAGAGCTTGTTCAAAACTAGTTTTCCCACATAATCATGCAAAATACAATATATTTATTGCCCCTGGGGACGCTACGTTTTGACATGTAAATGAGCGGCGCTATATGGTATAAGGAGTCATTCCAGCTTCACACGGCAGCAGCCAGAAACCCAATTCATAATGATGAGTCCCAGCAGGATAAAACAGCTGTTTGCGAGAAGGTTTTCAAGCCCTGCACTGACACCCAAGCAATGCTTCAAAAGCCATTTTACAAAAGTGTATATTCTAAAGGATGCATAATAAGTGGGTAACGGCAAAGCGGCGACACGCTGACTGCTCGCTGTCACTACTCATTGTCGAGCGATCACAGCGCGCTCCTGATTATGAGCAGAACTTGTTTGGGACACGTCTACGTTCAAGTGTGGCGTTGTTTCTTATTCAGTGTTCTCCCCCCCCGAGAATTTAGATCATTAGATCCAGTATATCTGGATAATCACGCATACTTCTTCCAATTTATGCATTTCGAGCAACAAGTGGACGAACTACTCCCACAGAATCCACACTAAAAATTCAGCGCAAAGCCTGGAACGTCGGGTAGAAATCTTAAATCACTCATAAATTAGCATTAGGAAACGTGTATTTACCATCTGCGAGACTAAATTAACACATTTTTGTTTCTTTAGTGTGAAGAAAATAATGCGAGGGATACACAAATACCCAACGAGAAGCAGTGCTTGGAGTTATAGTTCCCGCTGGCTTTAAATAAATATGGTTTATTAAAGATCCGTGCCCTGATTAACACACCACTTAACATTTATACATATGGTGCGTCCTTTTTATTAGCATTATAGATTCACATTGTGTATGAATCTCTATCTTGAGGGAGCAAGGAAAGATTTGGAGGGTCCAAGGAGGACAGAGTCTGTAGGACCAAGGGGACCATTACTAGCATCTGTCTCAGTATGCTTAGGACTTTACAACTCATTAAGTCAATTTATACAGTTTCTGACTTACTGAATTTTAATAGTGCCGTATCTAAATATATACAAATTGCCATAAGAGGTAATCTGGGGAGGGGTATTTCACTGTATTTCCTCCCCTGGCTGAAAGGTGCCAGCCCTCCCCAGAAACAAATATTATTGAGAATTGGCAGGTAATATAGGAAAGTAAATGGCATTGGGAAGAATAATGGCAAGCGCATGAAAATAAATGAAGCTAATAAAAAAGGAGATGGAATCAGCTGGTAATCTTTCCTAGAACAGCATATTAAATTTACCTCCTAACGGCATTACAAGGTCAGAAAACTACTGTTATTTTCCAACAGCGTTAAACCTACAGACAAGAAAATGATCTGAGCTAGCATTTCATCCAGAACACGTCTTACCTTCGCGACCTTGATGATGTCTGGAATATGAAGGTAAGCCTGGACAGGCGGCAGTCCCTTCCCAATAAGGTAGGCTTCATCTGCCTTCTGTCTATGTATCTGACCAGTGTCTTGCTCGGAATAGACAGCCACTGTCCTTATTCCCAGTTCTGTGCATGCTCTAAACACCCTGGTGGCAATTTCACCTGCGGAATTCAGTAAAGAGATATGTTATTTACCAAGTCATCCAGCAGTAACACACTTAAACCAAATTATATGAGAGCAGAGTGTTAAACGAAGGAAATTACTTTGAGGAAGGATCCATGTAACAAAACGGAGGAAAAAAATCACAAATCTATATGTAGGAATTAAATGTTCACAATGGAGAAATATGCCAACGCTTCATGTGGGTTAGAAAGCCAATTACCTCTACAGTGATTTATTGAGCCAATTAGCTAACCTTGTGGAGGCCTTACCTCTATTGGCCACCAGAACCTTCTTGATGGGCTTGTAATCTACACGCTGGGTGCTCTGGAAGGCTGCATTCAGCACAGAGACACGCTTTACACCTAGGAAGGTCAAGCCTCCTTTCACAAAGCGAAGTTGCAACATCTGCGCATGAAACAAAAACATAAGTGAGCGTCAAGCGGCATAAGTGATAGCGTGTGAACAAGTGTGCATCAAAGCAAGCCGACATGTGAATGGTTCCTCTGCACAGGCAACAGGACAGCACCACCATAAATCAGCACAAGACATTAACAAGCACAAGATATACAAGGTAAGGGACGGCTTACCTTTGGCCATTAAATATAGGAAGACATATTGCAGTGTCTTACATTAAACTTCCACCACTAAGTCAATATGTGATATTTAGCCAAGATGCCCCCTTACCAAACTTCACATGCTTTCACTAAGTCATATGAAGGTCATAGACACACTCTTATGTTCCACGTGGCAATGTGACGTAGGAACTTAAGGCTTATCTACTAATACAAGAGCTAGGTGTTTAGATTTGACAGCGCTGTGGAATACGACGGTATATAAATCAATAGTAACATTACTTTTAGTGCAAAACAAGTGCAACAGTATTGTTGAAGCTGGACTTTCCATTAAACCACAAAACCAACCGACACATTAGGATACAAATACCCAAAGAGGGACACCTTTGGTTTAAATGGTATGGACTTTTTGGTAAAGCCACATGTCTAACACATTGCTATCCTACAGAACAGATAAATAAAAAACGCAAACATTGTGAGCTCTAGGAAATAATACATAAGAGAAGTAGAGTGGGACAGCAGACGCTGAGGGTTACATTGCTCACACATGGAAAAAAAGATCACTGGTGCTGGTCCTTCATATGGCAAAGTGAAGATGGACTGCAGCGACTTGCCAAATGTCTTAACCAAGTGACTAATGCTGGTCTCCATGACTGTACAATGATTTGTAGTTGAAGATACACTTTATGGAGTAAATTCAATTCAAGCATATCAACCATAACATGATGGCAGTCATATCACAGCAGTACAGAATAGGAGATTATGGCAAAAATCCTGAAAACGCAAGGTCAAACCCTGAGGGTTCCCAGGTATGCCTATAGGCCATTGATACCAGTGCTACCCACTGCCTAATTGGAAATAAATAGGTTTTGGTTTTTTTGCTAAATTATGATGATTATTTTACAAGCAATAGATATTTTGCAAAGGAAACTAACCTCAAATGATTCTACAGGGTTCACGTTCCCTTGTGTGTCACTAGCCCATAGTCACGGAGGAAATTAATAAAGCCATTGCGGAACAGACCTGTGCACTAAATGACCTAATGAGTAATTTGCTTGATAATTGTAGTTCCATACTGGGGATCTAACAAACACGACTAGCTAAAGTTCATTTAAACCCTGCCAGTGTTACAAAAATCAATCGGTTATCCCCCAGGTAATTATTCAGCTTGTGCGTTATCGTAATAGTGCCGATTAGGATAAGACATGCCAAGTGCTGATTAGGAGCAGATTTGACAGAGCACGATGTAGATTTTGCCGAGGAGAAATCCTGCTGAAGGTGGGCAATCCCGTCTCTCAGGATCAATAACCTTTATAGGTTTTAACCAACGCTAGCCTGAAAAGATTTTATACTCATCATGCATCCCTGCCTCTGCAACTTCGAAGTTCTTACAGCCACTGCCATAACGCTGCCCACGATGCCGATCAAATATTTTGAATCTCATGAGGTAGTACAAGACCGACCGCGAGGATTAGCATCAACCATTTTTCATTTTAGAAATGCATGGAGATCTTTGGTTGGTTTAAGGGACTGGCTAATTAAACCTGCATGGTGACCGTCATTCTTCCCGTTTATGAGCCATTACAAGCAAACTAAATTTAATATGTACAAGGATTTAATCCGTTTACACCTTCTTGATGATGTCACATGTAGTCAGATATACTATTTATTCTAAGATTTAATGTAATTTTACTAGATATAAGAACAGAACTTCATAATGGTTTTAATGCGTTTTACGAATAGGTAGCATGGGCTTTTAGGAGGTAGGCAGCTACAAGTCCAAACCATCTACAGATACAACCAGAAACAAAAATATGAAAGACAAGTGTGAGAAACCATTAGCGCTTTCCTGCTCTTCATGCACAGAACGTGCCTAATCTACGAGCAAACTTACCAAGCTTCTACCCCCATAACCGATACATAATTTAGTGCCAGGTAGACCGCCAAAGAGCACGTCTGAAGAAATATTTTCCCACGTGATCCTTGAGATACACAATTCAATGAGCTACATGCATAAACTTCTACAGCAGGTTGTTTCTTTCAGCCATGAGATACAGATCAAGAACTTTTTACATTTCAAGAAACCTTACAATAAATCCGCTCAAGGTTCAGGTTGCACAACTAAGGTCTGCAAACAACAGATAAGCCTTTGAATACATCTTTCCTGGAACACAGGTGCAAAATAATTAAGCAACATGCGTAGGGCATAAGGTTACATTGGCTTTTTGGATTTTTTCGTTATATATATATATCGAGTCCAATGCATTCCACTTCATGCAAACTCGTGTCTCGGTATTAAACTTCTCACTCATTTTCCTCCTCCTCTGGCTGTCTACTGAAAGCAGGATGTTCAGGCAAGAAGTCTACTTAAAGGGACACTCCAGCCATCAGATGCGCTTTAATGCGTATTAGATAGCCATGTATTGGCAAAAAGGACACCAGAGAATTTTAAGGGGACAGCATAGCTATGAAGTGCAGGAATCATTAAATGCCCAAAGATTTCCCCAAGAATAATCTTTTTAAATAAAATAAGATTTTTGGCTCATTCATAAGTTAAGACTCTCAGCCACTGAGAGTCCACCTAAAACACATTGACGATGCATTCTCACGAGCAACTGGGATCCGTTACCTGTCCTCTCCGGTATGTTTAACAAGTCATCTGTGGGGAAGGGTTGTCAGGCTTGTTGTGCAAATTAAAAAGTCCAATGAAATTATTTGAATGTTTATTTGCAGATGCTATTGGCCTACTTGGAAAAATGACAGAACGCATTCCTATGTCTCCAGTCAAATAGGCAATGTATGCGTAAGCAGTCGGGCCCTCTTCCGTAGGACTTTGCCCTGTCTGCCCTTTTGACTAGTTGGCCGTGGTAAACTTCCCAGCTCATCCTCTATGTTGAAGCTGCACTTTCAGAGTTAAGCAATGGCAGACTTTCAAACAAAAACAGGTGGCTACTATGTAAACTAGAGGAAAGTTCAAGCCAAACTGAAAACACAAAAAAAGGACTTTGGATCTTGTTTAATGGTTTTCAAAAACAACCATAAACAGAGTCAGGATTACAAATCACTGCTTTTCAGAAGGCCATGACCTAAAATGAATTATGCAGGTAAAGCCTTAAAGAAAAGGGATTAAAATACCCCCACTGAAATTACTGATAGTCCACATGCTCAAGTTATGGTCAGGATTTTCAAACCAAACCATCCACATTAACACTAGCCCCGCTGTCCCACCACATTCTGGTGGCCAACAGGTAACTCAACAGGAACTACATAGTCTGTTCCATGTTCTAGAACCCCCTGAACTGCGGTTTCTCTTTATTCCATGTTTTTAAAGTCTTCAAGACTTAAAACTAGGCTTAGACACCAATATGGAAAAGCACAATACGTCGGCACCGAGGTAGGTGGGTGGATGCCACACTTAAGAACCCAATGTGTTTCAGCTGCACCATCAGCTTTGTCAAGAGATAAAATGTTACGTCTATATTTACAAAGTTTACTAAGAAGTCAGCCGACATCAGTTCCCAGAACAAAATTAAACATGGGTAGAGAGGAGAGTAGCTATGTCACTGCTAGAAAATTCACTGGGGATAGACCTTGTTTTTAACCTACACTTATCAAGTTGTGGGCAAACAGAGACAGGAGTACCTTGGTACAGGAGCAGAAAGATAAATGCATCATATATTACCTTGCAAAATTGCTTTTTTATTATCACAAGCCACACATTTGTCTTGCCATCACTACCATTTATGCTTGCCGTACTTTCCCTGTTTTTAATCAGAGAAAAATAAATTGAGAGACGGAAACAATGCTAAAAGAAATGACTACTAGAGTAGAGAACGGTTTTAAAACCAAATTTAAAGGGACAGTATATATATATATATATATGTTGTGACAGGCCTCCCTTTTCCTTGGGATTTTTGTCAAGGATCTTGGCTGTAACCACAGTCTTCTAGGGTAAATGAAGTCCAGGACACATCCAGCTCAGCTTCAATGTTTATTTTAAAGGAATAAACAGCAGCAGTTGTAAGAAGAATAACAGTCTTGGTTTAGTACAAAACAGGTTACAAGTTACCATCAATATGGCTTTGCAGAGAGAAACCACCCCTCAGTTCATCAGCTCTCCTAGCTGGCATAACAGTGGCTTCCTCCTCTGAATCAGGCTCAAACCCTTTTACCTTCTGCCTGCTAATTAATCAGCCACAGGTGAGCTGTTACTTAGTCCACACCTGTGGAGCTCCTGTCCAGAATGCAGGCTCTGGACTGGATCAAAACAGCAATTAGTGCTGTTGGAGCACTGGCCCACCCTGCTCTTCCAGATGCTCCGCCCCAGGGACCCTTACCATGTTTTGCAAACTGCCAGTAGTGCAGTTTGTAGACAAACAATATCTTTCCCTGGGACATATTTTAAAGCAGACTACAATTGACCAAGGCTGGTCTAATATACCTGCCATCTACCACTTTACCACACCTTTTGTCACATATCCTCCCCCCAGCTCAGACCTAAGGGGTTGAGCGACCATGGACATCAGAGCGTGTACTCTGGAAAGGCCATCAGCATTTCCCTGTTTGAGGCCTGCCCTGTGTTCCACTGTGAAATTAAAGGATTGCAAACTTAAAAACCATCTTGTAATTCTGGAGTTTTTCTCTTTGTTTTGACACATCCAAGTCAAAGGTGCGTGATCTGTTATTAACCGGAATTTCCGACCTAGCAGGTAGTATTTAAGAGACTCTAATGCCCATTTAATCGCGAGACACTCCTTTTCTACAATAGAGTAGTTTTTCTCTTGTGGGTTTAGTTTCCTGCTCAAAAAGAACACAGGGTGTTCTTCACCCTGATATTCCTGGGAAAGGACAGCTCCTAAGCCCACATCAGAAGCATCTGTCTGAACTATAAAGCTTCTAGAGAAGTCCGGAGTTACTAAGACTGGTTGGGCACAGATAGCCTCCTTCAGTCTTTTAAAAGCCTTGTCTGCTTCAGGGCTCCACTTAACCATAACTGGGTACCTTGCCTTAGTGAGGTCAGTTAGAGGAGCAGCAATGGTAGCAAAATCTGGAATAAACCTCCTATAGTAACCAGTCAAACCCAGAAATGCCCTTACTTGTTTTTTTGTAAGTGGCTGTGGCCATTTTTGTATGGCTTCCACTTTTGCAGTTTGTGGTTTAACCAATCCTCTCCCAATTGAATATCCTAAGTACTTAGCCTCTTCTAAGCCAATAGTACATTTGGAAGGATTGGCAGTTAAACCCGCCGAGCGGATAGAATCAAGCACTGCTTGAACTTTTGGAAGATGGGATTCCCAGTCTGTACTGTGGATGACAACATCATCCAAATAAGCAGCGGCATAGCGAGTATGGGGTTTAAGAATTCTGTCCATCATTCGTTGGAACGTGGCAGGTGCACCATGTAACCCAAATGGCAATACAGTGTACTGAAACAGGCCACTGGGTGTTGAAAAGGCTGTTATTTCCTTGGCCCGGTCTGTGAGAGGGACTTGCCAGTAACCTTTTGTCAGGTCTAGAGTCGTCAAATAGCGTGCTTTACCCAGTCTTTCTATTAACTCATCAACTCTTGGCATTGGGTACGCGTCAAATTTTGAGACGCCGTTCAACTTCCGATAGTCGTTACAGAATCTCCATGTGCCATCAGGTTTTGGCACCAATACAATAGGACTGCTCCAGTCACTCTGGGATTCCTCAATGACTCCAAGTTTTAGCATTTTTTCGACCTCTATGTTTATAGCCTCCCGCCGCGCCTCAGGTATTCTATAGGGTTTGAGATTAACCCTTTTCCCTGGTTCTGTGACTATGTCATGTTTGATAACATTAGTCTTTCCTGGGACTACAGAGAAAACATCCTTATTTCTTCTTATAAAATCCCTGACCTCTTGCTTCTGATGTATAGATAATGTCTCGGCTATATTTACCTCTGGCTCGGCCTTAGGGGGTTCTGAAGGCTTTAAAGCCACCAAGACCTCTCTGTCTTTCCAAGGTTTCAGCAGATTTACATGATACAACTGCTCAGGCTTTCTTCTACCTTGTTGCCTAACTTTATAGTTGACGTCACTCACTTTCTCGATTATCTCGTATGGTCCATGCCAAGTTGCCAGGAACTTATTCTCTACTGTGGGGACCAGTACCAACACCCTGTCTCCAGGCTGAAACACTCTGATGCGGGCATTACGATTATAACTGGTTTTCTGAGCCTGCTGAGCTTTCTGCATGTGTTCCCTGACAATAGGCAAAATAGTAGCCATTCTATCCTGCATTTGAGCTATGTGCTCAATTACACTCCGGTAGGGTGTGCTCTCCTGCTCCCAGGTCTCTTTAGCTATATCCAGCATTCCACGGGGATGCCTCCCATACAACAATTCAAAAGGAGAGAAGCCTGTGGAGGCCTGCGGAACCTCCCGAATGGAGAACATTAGATATGGCAATAAACAATCCCAGTTTTTCCCGTCAGTGTCAATTACTTTCCGTAACATACTCTTAAGGGTTTTATTAAATCTTTCTACTAAACCATCAGTCTGTGGGTGATATACTGAGGTTTTAAGGTGTTTAACCTGCAGGAGTCTGCATAGCTCTTTGGTGACCCTGGACATAAAAGGGGTCCCCTGGTCCGTCAGGATTTCTTTGGGGATACCCACTCTGCTAAACATCAGCATTAGCTCCTTTGCTATTGACTTTGCAGAGGAATTACGTAAGGGTATGGCTTCAGGGTATCGTGTTGCATAGTCCAGAACAACTAGTATATACTGATGCCCTCTAGCGGATTTTATCAGTGGCCCTACTAAGTCCATAGCGATCCTTTCAAAGGGTACATCTATGATAGGTAGGGGAACTAGCGGACTACGGAAAGCCTTGAACGGGGCCCTGTGCTGGCATTCAGGGCATGAAGAGCAATAGTTTGTTATAGCAGCAAGCACTCCAGGCCAGTAAAAACGTTTAAGGACTCTCTCTCTTGTTTTATCAACTCCCAGGTGTCCTCCTAGTATGTGGCTGTGAGCCAACTTCAATACTATATTACGGAAAGCCTGTGGAACCAACAGTTGCTTAATAATATCTGCAGCTTTCTTTTCTACACGGTAGATTAAGTCATTTAACGTTTCAAAATAAGGGAATGACAGTGCTTCTCCTGGCTGAGCAGCAACCCCATTTACAACCTTTATATTATTTCGGGCTGCAATTAAAGTGGGATCTTCCCACTGGGCGCTTTTAAAGTTACCAGGACTGATCCCTATGTCCAATAAGTCATCATTCTCTGCAGTATTAGCAGGCTCCTCACTAGTTTGTTCTGGGTTGTCCCCCACTAGTACTGGTTTAGGGTAGTAAGATTTGCCCGGGTGCCTCTCCCGATGGTCAAAATCCAATTCGGTATTGGCAAAAGGAAACACGTAATCATCAGCCTGGTTAATTTCTGATGAGCGTTGGCCTGTCTTTTCTGCAGAGGCCCATAATTCTAGAAAATGGGGGAAATCTCTACCTATTACCACCTGCTGGGATAGTCTAGGTACTACACCCACTCTGTATTTTAGAGAACCATACGGGGTTCCAATATTTACTTCTGCTGTGGGATACTCTCTCTTATCACCATGAACACAGATAATTCCCACTTTTTGTACATGATCAGACTTCACATAGGGTATTACAGATTCTGCTACTAATGTGACCATACTTCCTGAATCAAGTAATGCTTTAGACATTTTTCCATTCACATTAACATAGCACCAATAAGGGTTATTATCATAGTCATTGTTAATAGACGCAACACAAAAATGAATGCATTCCCTCATTTTCACCCATATTGCACTCCATAGGTTCATC
>VKOC01017633.1:0-14084 GCA_009364415.1 Spea multiplicata | reverse complement strand
GTGTGTTGTGGTGTCTGTGTGACAGAGCCTGTCCTGGTGTGTGTGTGTTTGGTTGTCGGTGTGGCAGAGCCTGTCCTGATGTGTGTGTCTGGGTGTCGGTGTGACAGAGCCTGTGTTGGAATGTGTGCCCTCCTGAAGTTGTAGTGATTTCAGGGGACAAAATGTTCAAAACGACAAAACGTTCAAGGCCCTGAAATCATTTAGTGGAAAAGGTTTTTATTGTGTTATAATATTTATTTCAAGGATTAGTCGCACTCAATTGTGGCTTCAGGCTTCCCATGTTGAATGACCAAGTATTATTTTAGCCCAATAACAAAAGTATAATTCCATAGCACATTACTTTTGGAAATTATGAATGCCCCCCCAGTTTGACTGTGGTATCTTGTGTGCCCCCCTATATATTGTTTCTAGAGTTGCCACTGTCTAGTAATGCTTTTTGTGTCTGTTATTCCTAGAACTTCTCATCAAGATCTAGAGATCCGGACTAATGCTAAAAAAAAAATCTTACATATCTGGATGTCCTTATGATGATGAGAAAAGCAAAAGAATTGTGGCATGTTGAAAACAAATGGAGTGGAGAAGTTATAAAAGAAAAGCTAATGAGTCAAAACTGAAAGAAAATCAAAAGCAGTTAACAAAATAATGGCCTTCAGGCTGGATGTGGCTAACATTCGAACAACAGGCTTTGTTACAGATTCATGTAGAACAAATGCAGAAAAGGTTCTGAGGCTAATACTGTATTTAAGGGATTTTCCTCTTAATTTTAAGAAGTGTGTAAGTAGTAATCTTAATATCTTTTTTTATGTAATGTTTTAATTTTGTTTATATTTCAATTCCCCCCACCTTTTTTAATGTTTCAGTTTTTTTTACTACAAGAATTTTACTGATTATAACTAACATAAAGGAGAAAAATATTCACCATACTCCATACATTAAGAGTTTTGAGTTTGTTGCTTTATTAAAAATAACATGCTAGGATATGAATGTAAATTTGAGAGAAAGTAATAAAACTGTGTGCTTTATATGACGTTTAACTTTAATGATTGATTGTGCCAACAGTTTAACCTAATTATAAAAACCTCTTTTTACACATATCTATAGTATATTTGAAGGTAAATGATAATCTTGTTGTCGTGTTGAGTTGGAAGTATAATAACTATTACTGGCTATATCTTTGGAGTTCAAACACCTCTGTGCAGAGAAGTGTGTTAAACCTTGAACTGGGTCGAGCGCATTTGGCTATTGCTGGCGCTCGTATTCATTATTTCTGTAACAATGGAAGGTATGGAGCTGTATTGTGAAATTTGCTCTGTAAGAATTAAATTGATCTTTGAATTTTAAGTAAATTAATTCTACTTTTAATATTGAATATTAAACAAAAGAGTCCATATTTCTTTCTTCTGATATTATGGACATATTTGATACAACTGATTAAAGTGTTCTTGGAAACGGATTGCAACCACATAAGCACCTGCATACACAATATACTCTGAAGTGTTATTGACTTATGCAGGCTATCATGTATCATTTCCTGCAAGTAATACTCATATTTTGTTAAATACCTACTGATAATCACATGAAGCAAATGCAGGTGTTTCCTTTTTCTATTTATTTATATTGGACGAGTATGACCTACCCACAGAAATTTCTCTGCTCAGCTTTCTTAAAAAACGAATCCTGAAATATTGCAATGAAGTCCTCACAAGATCTTCACGTAATATTTGTGCATTAAAATTAATTTTTGGCACCAAGTTCTTATCACATGGTTTTAATTTGATAAAGAAACCACAGGGCCCTGGTGGGAAAACTGCCCCATGGTCCCCCAACTTCAACAGCTGGTCTGTGCCATCATTGCACCCCAAACAACTTGTCTGTGCCTTCTTTGCTCCTTGCTTCCTCTTCCAACATACACTCTGGCACACATATGCAAACACAATTCCACAAATTACACATGCTTGCTCATACTCACTAACACAATTACACATTAATTCTAACACACACTCCAACTCACCCCACTTACACATACATGTTTATAACACACACACAATTACACATACATGTTCACACACACACACAATTACACATCTATGCTCACACACACACAATTACACATCCATACTCACACACACACAATTACACATTCATGCTCACCACACAGATTTACACATCCATGCTCACACAGACATAATTACACATCCTGCTCACACACACAATTTACACATTCATGCTCACATGAACGCACACACAAAATTACACACCCATGCTCACAAACACAATTACACATTCATGCTCACACACACACACAGAATTACACATATATGCTCATACACACACAGAATTACCCATCCATGCTCACAGCACACACAATTAACATCCATTGCTCACACACAGTTACACACCCATGCTCCACACACAGTTACACACCCATGCTCACACACACAATTACACATCCATACTCACACACACATTACACACATTCATGCTCACACCACATTACACATCCATGCTCACACACATTTACACAATTACACCATGCTCTCACACACACAATTACACATCCATGCTTACACACACACAATTACACATCCATGCTCACACACAAACACACACACACAATTAAACATCCATAATCACACACACAATTACACATCCATGCTAATATACATACATACAAACATACCCCCTCAAAACCCCCGCAAGCTGCAGCTTAAGTTTCACCGTGCGGTCCAGTTTAGAAGGGCCCTTGCTATACAATTTTGAACTGGTATGAGGAGACAGGAACAAGTAGTAACGCCAGCAAGCTAGTATCAAAGCTAGAACGTTAAAGGGAATCTTCCAACTGCTATTTGTTTTTCTGAATGGGCCATATTGTAAGGGCACTGGGTGCCGGATCAGGTAGGAGTCTCGATGCAGAGGCAGGTTCGGAGCATGGCTGTAGGCAGGCTCATGTATCCAGCTCAGGGCTGCGCTCCACTTTAAAAAACTACAAAATAAACAAAATAACAAAGTGAATATAAGGGTGCAAATAAATACAAAATATAATATGCGCCCCATGTGGAGGAGCTGTGTTCCACTTTAGCCTTAGCCTTTCTCTTGGGCACCATCTATAGGTGTTCTGAGCTTGAGCAGGACATAAACTTGGAAGACAAGCTCAGTTCAGGCAGGAATCTGGAAGCGCACCAGCAAGGCAAAAGGTAGGAACACAGCTGGATACCCTCTGGCAAGGCACACGGCAGCAAACAGCAACCCAAGATCCACCTAGTGTAGTAGTGGATAGGTGATACACCTAGATTCCACAAGGTTGCAGGTTTGAATACCTATGGTTCCTAACTTAACCCTCTCTTAAAGGCTGGTATCTGGATGGCCTCTTACTTCAGAGTTGTTTATTTTTGTGGCCTTGCATCTGGGCACAAAGGGCCTGCTCGAAAAAATCCCGGTCTCTCCTCCGTATAATGGTCCCATTCGAGGCCACCACAAGATCAGGTGACAACTGAAGAAGCTTTGCATAAACAGAGGTCACAGGACTGGGTGGGTTTTGCTGTATAGCTTTGCTGGGTTGCAGTGTGTACGCCATGTTGTGGAGGTGAAGTCTGCACGGTACCTGTAGACAATGCTTGGCACAGAGTGCATCCACTATTGGGGATGCATAGGACCCAAGGTCCTGATCAACAGATGATGAATGGACACAGTCCACACTTGAAGGCAACTTGATAATGCAGTTACCTGAGGAGCCCTTCTAGTTGGTGACTGAGACTGTTCTCCATGGATGTGATTCCTGTGGAGTTGTATGCCTCTTATTAGGGGTAGGCTGGGCTCTTTGGGGCCGGATTCGACAAAAGCTGAAATAATGAGTCTGCCCCCCGCAATAAAAACAAAGATTTTGCTCCCGCCTTCGGGTCCATTAGTCAGCAGTCAGGGGTGCTCTGGGCCAGGAAATATGGGTCCTTGTAGAAACGGATACCAAAGTGGGCAGGGGACAAGTTCGAGTTCATGGTTGCCATCACTGAGGGCTTAGTGTCCTTAATAGGCTGCTGCGTGGTACACAAAATGGGTAATAACATAATCTTCAACATTTTTAACTAACTTAGGAGTAATTTCAGCTTCTTTTGCTGTACTTGCATATGTTCAGTGAGTAGTTTTTTTACAAAAGCAGATGCAGAAGGTTGTGCTATGTACCTCACTTCTGGGGTGGAAGCAGAACTAGGACGCTTATCTTGGCTGGGTTTTACTGTGGACAGGATCATGGATTTTAGGAGTTGGAAGTCCTTGAAAATCACTACAAAAAATTGTGTTGCTCCTTTATACAGTTTGCCATTAGCATGATCTGTTCTGTTAACTGGGCTAACACCAATAGTACCCCTTCACACTTCAGAGTGTGGCAAGAACATTCTGTAAGGGCACTGTAAGGAATCTCGATGCAGGTGCAGGTTCGGATTCAGAACATGGCTGTAGGCAGGCTGATATATCCAGTTCAGGACTGTGCTCCACTTTGGCCTTAGTCTTTCTCTTGGGTGCCATCTATAGGTGTTCTGAGCACAAGCAGGATATAAACTTGTGGTGACAAGCTCAGTACAGGCAGGAAACTGGAAACGCACCGGCAAGGCAAGAGGTAGGAAAACAGCTGGGCACACTGCAGGAGCATGGCTGGATGCCCTCTGGCAGGGCACACAGCAAGAGCATGGCTGGAAACCCTCTGGCAGGGCACATGGCAGGAGCATGGTTGGAAGCCCTTTGGCAGGGCACACGGCAGGAGCATGGTTGGAAGCCATTTGGCAGGGCACACGGCAGGAGCACGGCTTAAAGCTCTCTGGCAGGGCACATGGCTTGGAAGCCCTCTGGCAGGGCACATAGCTTGAAAGCCGTCAGGCAGGGCACACGACTTGGAAGCCCTCAGGCAGGGCACACGGCTGGACAGGTAGGTAAGTCTGGGACATGCTGGGGTCTGGTTCAGATGCAGAAAAGCAGTAGCTCAGTATACAAGACCAGGAACACAATCCTCTAGCACTGAGGTTAGGATAATGCCCGGTTTATATTGGGCCTTAATTGCTTGAACGAGGGGCAGGTGTGTCCAGAGCACGCAGGAATAACATGGCCAAGTAGAGGCAGAAGCAAACAGCGACCCATGATCAACCTGGTGGAGCAGTGGATAGGTGATACACGTAGATTCCACAAGGTTGAAGGTTCGAATGACTGTGGTTCCTTACACATATTTACATTATCATTATGGTACCTATCAATGTGTGCTAAATAGGTTTTTCTTACTTGAAGCAAAAGAGCAGGAAAACTAACAGTTTTTTGCATAGGTGTTCCTTTGTTCTTGTTTTCCCAGTGTAATTTATATAGTAAATCCAGAGTTGCTGGACTTCTGGCATCGCAGGTTCACTAGGGTCATACAAGCTGAAGTCTTGGGGCAGGAGATAGGATAATCAGAAGTCAAGCCAAGGCCATTATCCACGATTTCACACAGGGTCAAGCTGGGTCAGCGAGATGAAGCACAAGTGTAGGGAGAAATTGTGCCTGTACCAAGACAGATACCACAGCTTTGAACACATAAGTACTGACCGAGCTTGAGGGTCAGTCGTCAGAGGCTGAAGCTCCACCAACTCCTGGCCAGCTACCTCCTCTCCTGGCCGAATCTGCACTCCATAGCAGCCAGCCCTGAACTACCATTAAGGAGTCGACATATAGAGGAAGGACACCGCCATCAGGAGTAGTCGCGTCATGTTACTAAATGCAGCACACAAGCTACTTGAGGCCAGGGATATGGACTGTTTAAAAGTTGCCAGCAAAGGGTTAAACTAAAAATGATAGAATTAATAGATGCTTAGAATTAATAAAATTGGGATGATCAACTCGATTGAGAGCTGCTTGCACTGCATTTCTGGCATTCAGCGGGTTTTAAAGACTAACAATAATGGGTTTCAGATATGGATATTTTTAAAGATTGTTTTGATTTGTCATGCAGTACAGTTAAAGGGATCACGTTAGATGGTAACAATGACAATAATTATCGAAAGCTATGCATAGCATGTAATTATAGTTTTGGCATGTCAAATTTCATTAACTAAAAGGAATTGCTGACAGTTTTTTTCCCATTTTTTTCTTAATCTTCTTATGTAATTTTAAAACTGTTATAGAGACCTCAAATAATTAAAGCAATTATCTCACCCAATCCGTAAAACCAGGATTTTATCAGGGGAAAAAAGTGTTCAAACATTTATTGTAGTTACATAATGCAGGATATATAATCAACAGAATTGTAAAGACAAAGAAGTTACATGTAATAGTATTCAATATGTGGATTAATTCAATATACAAATTTAAAATAGAACATTTCCATTTTTCAAGAATGGTTAACTTTAGAACAAATCAGTAGATTGTCATTTTAAAGGTATTGTTTAAGGCATGATTCTAAGTGATAGTTCCCAATGTTTGCAGAACTACAATACTTATGATGCTCACTTGGCCCTGCATAGTAAGCCAATGGTAACTCAAAGCCTTGGAGGAGACTTGGTAAATTTTCCTATGGATATCTTAGAGAAGAGCATTTTCATTTTGTGGTATTTGCCTAAATTATTGAATGCCCAATTTGGCCCCCTCTCTCTGGGGACACGTCAAACCCTGGTGAGCACCACTAAAAAACATGGAATATGTCCACCATTTGTAAAACAAGATAACAGATAAAAATTCATGACTTATGATCGTGGAGATATATATCTAAGTGTATGTGTCTATGTATTATTGTGTAATGACCACTGTGGCTTGAAGAAGAATTGTCTCAATAAAGAATAAAGAATAATAAAAAAAAATCTCACAACTTTCCATGTAATATGTTTCAGCCAAGTGTCCTAGAAGACCAATATACTATAAGAAGTAACATTGGTACTATATATAGAAAATATGTAGCATATTTATGTATATAAAATTGGGGGAAAAAATACATAAATTCCAAAAACGGATTTTTCAGGAACAAGCAAAGCATTTTTTCTTTATCCTGGCTTATAACTTCATGTAGAAATATGATTTTCATTCTTCGTTATGTTTAGGGTGAAATATGATAATTGTCTTTCTAATTATGTGATCACATTTCTTTACTGTTGCACCTTAGCAATATTTCTTTGTGGCCATTGACATTTTAATAAGACTTCAAGGTAGTGCAATTTGGTTTTAATTGCGGTATTTGAAATATTGAATCTGTCTTCTCATATGCCTCTAGGGAACGGTCAGTTTTTTAGCCAATATCAGAAAACCTTTACCGAATATGGAACTTTATGTTATCAAGTTGAATATCCTCATGAACTTGGTTTTATCAAGTTAAATATCCTCATCTTTCCACCGTCAAATACCCCTTATTGGATTATAAACTGTAAATATTAACATTCCATCTTTATTAACCTTTGGCAATGCTTGTGGAACTGTCCTGGCCTTGTTAAAAAGCAATTGTTAATCAATAATCCTTTTTAATATGGTGTCCTTTTTCTTTGATCTATTGCCAGTCAACTGAGGTAAGCTTTTAGCTATTTTAATCCAATTTAGAATTCACACTGTATAAAATGTCTGCGAACATTAAAATATTTTGTCACATGGCAAGTAGAAAGTTAGGAAATCAATGTAAAAACCTTATTTGTTACTTTCTTTATTGTAAAGCTATAGTGAGTAAATATGTCATTTTATCCCATGATTCTGTGTTCAGGCTTACAGTAATAAGATTTACTTCAAAGTTAACAATGGCTATTCTTTTAGTATATAATAGGTAAATAAAAAAAATGTCCTGCAAATAAATTATTTTGTTTTGTGGTTATAAAAGTCTTGTTGTATATTGCACAAGGACATAAATCTTTCCAAAATCCAATAAACAGAACAATGGGATTGTAAAGTAAGATAAGTGAAGACAAATAGGAAATGTTACATGAAGAGGATAATCTATGTGTACCGTGAACAGTATTTCAATCGCGTAGAGAAATTAAACACAGGCTATACTAAGTACATTGACCATGGGGTTCATTTTGGTATTGGTCTTGGAAGAGTGAGGAAGGAGGTCCACATCTAGACTCACTTTTACTCTTAGTATACCAAGAGATTTCCAGAGAGGAAAAATGCGTACAAAGCTCAGCTGGCAACGTTGAATTTTAATGTCAATGTTATACATCATTTTCTCTAACTTTAATAATCCAAATTTAGAAACAATTCAAACATGATTTGTCCACTTCAACATAATAAGTCACTCCTACTTTTTTGTTGATAATGTTGACAAGTTTATGTAAAACAAAAAGTATCGTCTTGGAATGACGGTTTTGGTGTTCTGTTCTGTTTCAGATTAAACGCTGTCAACTATCTTGCCTACTTGATAAATGTTCCTAAAGCTGGATGTCTGTTTTTCAAAAGGTCAAATGACATTTTCTGAAGGAGAAACTCTAAGACATTCTTCATGGGGAGTTGATATTTTGTCTTCTGTGACATTTTTCAAAATGAGGCAAAAGGTATCTCAGAATCTTGGGAGTGATATCTGCCCTCAGTGCTTTGAGGTGAGGCTTAAGGTGTTCCACAACATATAAGAACGGCACCATACCTATATATATACATTTTTTACACCCTTCCCATGTTTCTCTGACATTATATGAATATTAGTCAACATATAGCAGAAAGATATTAAGGGAATTCAAACTTTAAAGTGTATAAAGTTATCCTGAAGATAGGATCATGGACTGATTAAGGATCCTACATCAGATAAAATAGTCAGACTAGATATGCTGAATGATCCTTATCTCCCATAAAATTCTATGTTTTGATGTTTCCGTGTTTCTGTTTACTTTTAACAAAGCACATTTTGAGTAGCCCTGACGCCCGTTTGCGTGTTTGCATTCCCTACTTTCTATAATGCCTAAGAACTGACTTTACTAACTGAGCTTTTACTGGGTGTTTTGAAGAAATTGTCAAATATTGAGCATTGCCATCGGTCTGTGAAGTCAGCAATACTTGGTTTTTTTTATTTCCTATGAAAACTCTTACAGCTTGTTAATACTCCCACCACAGCATTTAGGATCAACAGTTTGTCCCAGTTTTGCACAGCAGTATTGAAACAAGATCATTACAACAAATATTTAACCACATTTAAAAGTTACTGAATAGAAAACATTCCATAGATGGATTTTTTTAATTAAAGCCCAGTGAAAATAGGGCTGGTGCCCATAGAGGCCAAGGTAGGCACCAGATCTCACAGTCTTCTTTTTTGGGGTCGCACTAACTGAAAAGATATGCAACACCTTCCGTCCCCAGCTAAAAGGCCTGCGGGAGGGCTGAATCTTATTGGCCACTGGAACTGTCCTATGAGAGAAGGGGTAACCCAAAAGGCTACCACACCTCCCTCACCAAAATAAACCCCAAATCTTTAGATTGGAAATCTTTTTTCCTATATTAGTCTATGCAAGAACTGATATTCAATAAATTGTAGTAGGTGCATCTCTGGTGTTGAATATATAACATTGTATTAATTCTACCTATAACCTCTTTCAATATGGCCCAAAAATTCCAATGCTGATTGGGATTTGTGGGTGGGGAAGTGGTATTTGGGTCTGTCTACTACATATATTTAGTATCCCAGCAATGTGCATTCGTATATTTTAATATTAGTGCCGCAATTTGATATTTTATCTTCTAAATCACTTGTTAGCGTCAAATACATTTTAACTATTCAGTTCACAGCAAGTTTAGGTGCCTTTATATTAGGCTTCTATATGTTTATTGCATTAGCTTACAGATGTAAACTTCAAGTTTAAATATTATTATTGATTTATATATGTCGTAAACTGTATGTGGGTAGTACAATGTATGGTTGTATGTTTGTTTTTGATCTCCAAAGTATGAATGACTGATGGTGTGGTGCATAAATAACTTTATACATTCACTCAAATAATCTATCAATTTTATTCTTACTCTTTAAGTAATAACCAGAATATGCCAGTCTTCTTAATTGTTCAAAATAGTGCCTTTCAATACTGATAAGATAAATGCAAAATATTAGCAGAACAAACTGTTTTATTAAAGATAATGTATTCAACCACAGATATTATAAGTGAATTTATGAGAGTATTATTAAACATCCCGAAGTATGATGCATAACATTTTCCAAATGATTTTAATATGCTTTATCTCCACCGATTTGTTATGTGCATTTTACAGGAGATTTTCCGAATACAGTCGTAAACAGTTAATACTTGAATGATTTCAAAGATTGTTCCAGTCCCCATATATTTTTAATGTACGTTATAGTCTATTTTGGGTGGGCTCTAATGCAATTTTACTGACTGTAAATATTTGCATATATTTGTTTTTAATTGGATTTTGATACTTTTGTATCATTTTCTTTCTCTCCACCTGTTTCTGCTGAAGTAACAACATACTTAAGTATACTACGTGTGCATGCATGGTGCTATAGATCAGTTTCACCAATGAATATGCAAGATGAACTCCGTTTCAAGTCAGTGGGATTGAGGTCAACAACTTTGATGTTATACATCATGACAAGTTCCAAAAATTCCAGCACAGACTTGTAAATTTGACTTACCCCTGTACTTTAAGAAAATGAATTGTAGTGGTAAATGTCTGAAATGGATGGGGAATATGAAAATTAGATGATCATTATATGGATGGAAATGAGTGAGGTTAACAGACAGCTACACACCTGTCTCTAATATGCTTCCACATGCTGCTCCAAGCAATTGTTTACATATTTTGAAATATTAATTTTCAATGAAGAACTTCCGCTAGCAGTTAGGATATATATACTGAGACGTTACTTAAGTGGTCTACTGACCGATTCAACATCATAGACTGACTTTGTGAGGATGCTGAATATAAATGTAATAGCTCAGGTAAGAACCTGAATTGTTTTCTGAAAATTGTTTAACATAATTATCTAACAATAAATGTGTTCTAGAAATTAGATTTTTTAATGCATCAGAAACGTATTATAGATTATAACATCACACATTGTTAGCCTGTTTACTTTTAATGCAAGGGTCAAGTCAAGTGTTCCAATCACACAGCATTGTGACTATAGAGCTGGTAAAAAGTTTTCTGCCTCAAAATGGGTGGAAAATGGTATTTTACGCAGCAGAAAATGCCATGTACTGACTCATGTCAGCTTCCACCCACTTTAGCACTCACGCTTGCTGCCTGAGGAGTTACTGTGGAAGGAGTCCAAAAATTGCTTTTCACTGTATATTTTGTATCAGAGTAGACATTTCATGCAAACTTAGTTCATAGCTCATGGTCGTTAAATAACCCAGTTCAATATAACACTAGCACATGAAGCTAAGATATACTTAAAAAGCCTATCATTTAAACTACAAGGTTAGATTAGATTGAAACCATGGTTTTCTTTTTTAAATTACTTGGTATAACAGATGCATTAGCAGCAAAAAAAAATAAAAAAAATAAAATCAGAGCCAACCAGGTGGTAATTAGTAAGCTTTCATAGCCTCTTTCCTTCAACCTGCTCTAAACTTATGAAAGCTTTCATTAACATTAATTTCGGGGAGAAATTATGAAAAATTTACATCAACAGTCCCATCAGATTATTATTTTCTTAAAAGTATTACATTTGCTGGATTGACAAAACATTTGGAATATATAAATTCTTAATACTGAAAATACGGAGATGAGGTAATATAAAACAAAGGCAATCATATTTTTAACCTTTAATTTTAAAACCCAGCGATTATTTAACATTAATCTTTTCTTAATTGTAATAGTAAGTTATTGCTAATAAATGACCACTATACTATTTATCACTCTATGAAAACATTTTAAACATGATTTTAAAAATCAGATGACAGCTTTCGCGTTTAATCTATTAATCTGTCTGTTTTTTTAATTGATGCTGAATTCAGACAACATAACAATTTATACAAAATCCTCACATTAAAATGCTTGACCCCAGGGTATATTTCATAATTAGAAGACAATTTTAATTAGAAAATCAAATCATGACATAACCCCAGAGGAAACAAAACATGACAAGCAGGAAAAAAAAAGGAGTTTTCATTATCAACATGGCATATCTTTAATGGGATAACCAGAAATGTGGCATAATACCGGTACTTAAAATTGTGTTGCTCATAAAATATATAATCATCATCCTTTTTTTAGAACAAGCAAAATACCTTCATTAGACTAATGCTTAATGTTTTCCAACACGAAGAAAGAAATAAACCCGAATCGCGAGGATTGGGTAAGAATTATTGCTAACTTTAACATGTGTTTTTTTGTTAAAGCCAATTTTGTAAATTGGCTTTACATAGTTATTGTTATGTTAAACAGGGCTATGAAAGAGTTAATACAATTAAGTTGGTATGTAAGCCCTAGTGATTTGGATGATTCCTTGTCTATGAAAAAGTCCAGAATGATGAAACACTTTGATGGAATCTGGATTGGTACTGTTGGTTTTTTTTATTTGCACTTTTCTTTATTAAAGCAGTTGTCTTTTATCATGTTATTTAGCAATTTTGATTTTTTTTATGGCTTCATACACACATACTATTTAACATTGCATGGAATACTGGTGACTCTAGGAAGACTGTACTCACGATAACAGTCTCTATTCTATTATTGACTGGTGAAATGTTTATTGTAACATTAAATGTCCAGTAAATAAAAGATTTGGACCTTTCTATTTCCATCTCCCTATCAGCTACATCTATTGAAAATTGCAATGTCTGGCGTTCAAGTCTTACCTGTGATATAGCCGAGACAAAAGCAATGCATGTAACTTAATCACATAAAGCAACCAGATCAAAATAAAATATATAAAGTCTGCGATTGTAAAAATCTAAATTACATCCATGTATATAAGACCCAATTAAAAGGTTGTGCCCTCCCTGTGTAAGGTTGTTCATCAAGCCACATCGCAGGGCACAGAGGCCAGAAAGAGCAAGCAAGAGGGGGTTACTATTGAGAGGGGAAGAGAAGGATTTGTTTAGATTCATTTTAATTACATTTCACAGACATATAAACTTTCCCACATATTGCGCACTGTACACCCACACACATACTTTCTATTATAATTTTTGGTTGGTACCCAAAACATATATCCTTTGCGGTAGGTGGGGAGTTTTCTTAGTGGTGTGGGAACATTGTGGTGGCTTGACAATGTTATAATACATTTTGATTAATTTGCCTGTGTTAACATTTTTACAGTGTTTCAGCACCTGTGTGTGGGTTTAATGGATCTATAACACACAACAATGGCTGTCACCCCTTACGTATCTTAATCTGCTTTGACCACCAGAGTTGTATAATTTTAAGGCAAGACAGGAGGCTTCGTATTTTGCATATCTTCCTTTACTCTCACCAACAGCAGCAAAGAAAGAGTTAATAACACAAGTGAAAACAACCAATAGAAACAGTACATAGGTGGTATCTAAACCCCTTAACTATCTTCCTCTTCCTCTTTCTTTGCTGCTCACCAAAGCTGCAGGTCAGTCCTCTTCCTACCTACATTTATTGCTGATTTATTGAATATTATCCGTTTATTACATATTGCTTTTTTCACCTAATTCTAGATAATTAGGTGGGTATGCACATTTATATACAGTATAGGTTTCTGATATATATATATATGTATGTATGTATATTTTTTACTTGTCCTTCATTATTTATATTCATTGTTTCTTTGCATCTGTGCATTTTGGGAGGGATTTTTCCCTTCTCTTTTCCCTATCTGGGACCCCTTTTTGTGAGTTCTGGTTGCTAGTTTCTTCAGTTATTTTCTGGATCATTACAGTAATGATGTGTGTTCTGTGTGTGGAAGTGATTTTGAACCAAATATAGCTGGCATTACTCTAAAGGGCTCCTTCTTATCTGTGCCTCACTGGAGTGGTTACAGGGTGAGCCCTGCATTACTTTCAATATTCGTTGGGAATTTTCTGGAATTGCATCTCCCAGGTTGAGCCCATGTGGTTCTGCACATTATATACAGGCTGAGTTCATGTGGTTTTGCACATTATATACAGGCTGAGTCCATGTGGGCTTGCACATTATATACAGGTTGAGTCCCTGTGGCTTTGCACATTATATACAGGCTG
>VKOC01017631.1:0-64561 GCA_009364415.1 Spea multiplicata | reverse complement strand
TCCCTCCCTATTATCTACTCTACCCCCCCTTGTACTTATCTTTTGGCAGTCTTGCGGCGAGTCTCGGTGCCGGCTTGAAATGACGTCACCTTCCAGCGCTTAGCATTACAAGTCGGCACCGAAACCGAGCTAGAGGGCTTGCAGAGGAGAGAGAGAGGGGCGCCGAGCAGGTACTGACAACTTGGTAAGCGAAAACCACTCGGCGCCACTCGGCGCTTGGGGCAGCAAAGTGCCGCCCCTTCAAAAGTGCCGCCTGGAGCAGTTGCCCCACTCGGCTCCATTGTCGGGCCGGCCCTGCTGATATCCTGGGCAAAAGTATGAAGCAGATATGTGCCTCAGAGTGAGAGGGTCAGCATTCATGTCAATTATAATACATTTACTGTCCTGAATTTCTCTCCCTTCTTCTCATCCAGCCTTAAAAAGGCTGCCCAAAATAATCAACAGTTAGCAACTGAACATTACAAAAGAGATAGGATAACTGGAGGAATAGTCGTGAAGATCCGTTTAGAGTATTAAGAGATGTCTGTGAAGTCAAAATCACTGATCCTTGCATGTTAGCTGGGCTCATACATTATATCCTGAAAGCTGACCAGCTGATCTAACAACAAGTTAGCTGGAAACATGCTGATGCCTTTACTTTTTTTTTTGCTGCACAGATTATGATGGTAGCAAGTACCCTACTAGGGCACCTGCTCCATAGATCAATCCCTGCCTATCTTTTCATGGTTTTACTTACAAAGAATCTACCAAGTGGTCACTGATCGTTCAGCTGCATTCTCTCTTCACCAGACAGAGCTTCAATGTTGATACAGTGAGGGAATTTAAACATGCATGGGATAATCGCATGACTCTCCTAAATATAAGACAAAAACAATATGAGTCTTTAAAGCAGAGATAACAAGCAGGCTGGGCTGTTCATTATCAGCTATAAAATTCTGTTTTTTAGTGTAAATGTAAAGTAAATGCAAGGCATCAATTTTAAGTGTCCATGGGAAGCCCCACTGTACCACGGAACCTCAAGATGCCGTTATGCACACATGCATACTGGAACTGAAAGGGTTAAATGTAAAAACAGGCCAACAGTAAAGAGTGCTCTATCCAAAATACTAATTCCACTGTACAGATCAATCTTGTTTTACATGGTAAGAAGACCATGTAACATCTCATTGAGCATGCTATATATACCGTACTTTAGTTTGATCAATAAGATATTTTTGTTGAACAAAGTCACCAACTTATTAAAAACAGTAACATGGCACTTGCAAATATCTAGTCGGCTTATGAGAAAAAGACATTTTTGTCCTTCAGCAACCCTTGCTAGGTTGCCACTAAAAGGAACCGGGTCATCAACCTGACATGACCCCAAAAACTAGCACTGATCGGATTTATATTTCACATTAGACCAACTGTTTGCTTTGGGCAATCCAACAAAGAACCCTCCTTTTGATGATTTTGTGGGTCTGTATAGGTATATATTTAAATATATAATATAAAAGGACAACACTTTATGTACCTCGCTAGATACATATGTATCAGAAATGTGTTTAGCACAAGGAAGAGATCAAAGAAGACGTCCTCTAAGTACAACGCAAGTTTCTTGATGAAAGATTTAGCTAAGAAAAGGTGTGGATGATAAACCCACTCTAGAATGAGAACACCCACGTTCATATTTACGTACATTTGAAAAAAAAAATTAAATATTCCTGCAAATTGTAGAAATGTTTTCTTTCCTTTTATTTCCTGGACCCTTGAGAATGTGCAGAATTTCATGAGAACAAAGTGAAGCGCACAACGAGACATTCACACACTTTTATTGGAATAGTTTCAGTGAAATACTCTGGATATAATCCAAACAGTATGGTACAAGGATAGCTGTTGGGAGGAAATCTATCACACAGTTTAAGCAAGATTCTAAAGTAGTTTGGATGTAGGAATAATAGTTTTCATGGAACTGGAAGACAAGTTGAAATAAACAGTTTTATGTAATAAAACCGGGCACATAGTCTTCCAATGAGAACTTGGAATTGTCCATTTGAAAATAACAGCAAGGGGACAGATACGTTTAAGGTTATTTTGAAAACCAGCCACGTTGTCTTTATTCTCACCAAAACAATATGCCGTTACCCAAAATCCTGCTCTGGCTGCAACACCGGCGGATTTAGAGCATGCCCTCGGGAGGGGCACTCACACTAACACAGAAACCTAGAACCTCCCACTTACACACACATCCAGACACTTACACAACTTCACATTCAAGACTAACACACGGTAGCACGCACACCCTGACACTCACACTAACATTCATTGTAACACATATAGCCAAATACCAAGACAACCAGACACACGCAGACAGATGCCAACACACATACAACCAGACACTCACATTAACACAAGACACTCAACACTAACACACATGTACACATACTCACACGGACCCAGACACACACACACTAACATACTGTAGCATTCGCATTAACACACAGATCCAGACACTCAAGTAGAGCTTCAACACAATACACACTAACTCACGCACACCCAGAGACACACTGTACTGTGCCAAGACACTCACAATAAAACACACTAACTTAAGACAGTAACACAGCCACTCACACTAACACAACTAGACACACTAACACAGACACTCACACTAACATAACCAAACACTTAAACTTATACAACCACTCAGACTAACACACATGGACATAGACACTCATACTAGCAAACATTAGCACAACCAGAGGTAACATAATGTTGCGCTATTCTTTGAGTCAACCCAATAGCTGGCAAATAGGTAAAGTTCTCAACCAGTTATATATCATGTAAGAGCATATTTTATGGTAGGGATTTTTTAAATGATGTTGACTAGAGAACATATATATTATGTGAAAGATCAGCATATTACTAAAAATGTACTTTACATTTCAGGAGACAATGCTGGACAGGACCAGACTGGGCAATAAAATATGAATGCATTTTGTAAATGTATTAATCACATACAGCATTACAGCATATATAAACACATGTATTTCTATAAAGAACAACAATTTGTATTAATTTAGGTGAAATTATATCAACTCATATCTACATATCTATCATTTTATGGCAAACACATGTACCACTATTATTCGTTGTACGAATGCATTTTTGACATGTTCAGTTTAAAACTTGAACTTGAAGTGTGAAGTTAACCTAGTAAGAAGATGTCACACCTGGCTAATTCATTATCATTTTAACACTGCACCTGCTGATTCATTATACAGATTGAGCAACAAGTACGATAACATATGCTAGGTCTGTACTGACATTCTTTAGAATAACCTATCTCTAAGAGTGCATTGGCACCATTTTAGGAACGCAGTCAGGACTGGTGTCTACTTTAGACTTGGCTCAGTATAAAAGAAGACAGCTTTCTGTTAAGTGTTTACTGCACAAGAGATCATCACCTGAAGCATTTTTTTTTTCCAGTTCATGTAAAGGCACTAGTCATTCACCAACAATCTGCATTTCTGTTTAGCGACACACGGTAGAAATGGGATACTTTCAAAATAACTTTCCCATCCTTATTCTCTCAAGTTTTCTTAATAACGCAATGGAATGTTTTAAATGTAGCTGGCACCGATCCCCTTAAACGGTTTGTCAGCTATGACGAAAACTGTGACAAGAAGGCCACGGGGCTTAACTCTAGGAAGCCTGTTCCATTCATTTTCTGTTATCCTAACATATGTTACCCATTGTCTTGTGACTAATTGTGTTACTGAAGAAAGGTTATTCTTTAATCTAAACCATCTTTTAGAAATCAGAATTCTATTCTATATGATTGTTGAATAATAATAATTCCTAACTTATAACCTTTCATCTGGAACAAGCCATTGGGTTTGTGAGAGGTCTAGGACAAGTAAAAGTCTAGGACTCATCACCTTCTAATTGACTATGGTAAATTTTTGGCTCCCCTTAGAAGCCTGGCTGCTTGTAAGGCGTTGTAGACTATATTTTGTCAACATGTCTTAAATATTGCATGCATGGCCCCACAGAAGACCTTAGGCAAGGAGGTCTAACTAAAATGTAGCTGCCTGCCCACCTATCAGCCTGACTTACATCACTTGTCTTGCTGAAGGCTCCCTCTTTAAGGAGGTCAGTCATGGCCTCACTGCACACCTTACATTTTAGTAGTATCAGGCCTGGACTGGGCACCAGGCAGACAAGGCAAACAGTTAATAGTGTCTCCAACCCCCTTTAAATTCCGCTCCGGTGCACCAAAAGTAATCCTTTAATGTGCTGGTATCTGCTGGATACATGCAGCCGCATGCTGTAAAATTGTTGTGTTTGGTCATGTGTATCCAGCAGGTGACCACATGAAGTGATTTATCAGCTGTTGGCTGAGAAGTGTCAGGGCCGATATTCATCCCCCAGTCCGGTCCTGAGTAGTATAGTTGTTAGTTCTTCCACACAAGTGGACGTGTGCTTCTAGGAATTCTTGGAAGCCTAAAACATTGGATATTGCAGCATACATTTTACAGACATCATACAAGCACTACATATGCAGCCCAAGTGACATTTCAAGATATCCCCTCGTTATGACTCATGGTCGTGAGAAATTTCAGCATAAGAAACTGAATATAATTTAATTTAAAACTACAAAACATGATTGTTAGTCATATAATTATGGTATTATATTAGGATTGCACATTTTGTTTTCCGTGAATTTCATTTCTTGGTTAACAGTATCTAATTCTTGTAGGGATTAGTGGCTACTTGGTTCACATTATTCACACAATAGCCCATGTAATCTTCCGTTCCTTCTTCCCCTTTTTAAATAATATATTCAGACAATTGGGTAACAATATGTTACAGCACTTATTGCACAATAAGCCGACGTATATGTTGTAATATATTAACATTTATAGAAAATGCATTCTAAACTAGCCTTGCTTGTTTCTTTCACATCTGGCCTTCTTTGTGTGATGTACCTCTTTTCTATGAACTATGGTTGAGATGAGTTCATCATAGTGTTCTATGGCCATTTAACTCACATTAATATCTTTACAAAAGCTATAAATTGTATTTAAATATTAAGTTGAGTAAGAAAAATACATATTCTTTTTAGAAATGCCTGATAAACGGCCATCAATAGATGAGAGCGGCAAGTAAAAAGTTTTTTTGTTTAAGCTCAGTCCCATAGTCGCACTTATAACCAACCTGAAACAAAAGTGCCCCTTTTAGCCATTTGACATATAGCTACGTCAATCTTCAGCCTGGCCACACTTCTCACCACACACATCAAAGCCAAAGTGTTTCTTGGTGGCCATTTCAAATGTTTGGCCGTATGCTAATCAGAATTATTGATTTTCGCAATACTTATATGGACTAGAGTTGTTTTTATTTATTTTTCATATTATCAACATAATTACTATCCTGTCTGAAGAACTACATTTGAAAGATCACCTGGCCTAGGTCAACTTTCTGACTGCTAGCAGAGTTAAGGAGCTGATTCTGAAATATGGTAGGTTAGGAAACCCCACTTTCAGCCTAATGGACTTTAGACCCATTTGATTATGAGTGACTATAGTATTCCACCCAAAAAAACCCAAATCACACTAAATCTTTTATAGTGATCTAAAACAAAGTATTTATTAAATTTTCATAGTACTTTTTGGGGGTTTTCTTCAAATTTACTGATTCTGGTTATTTTCTTGTGATGTTGCCATTCTTCCTTCAGAGGGCGCTGTTACTAGCCAGGTCCACACAGGCCATTTTCACTATAAATGTGTATTTTTAAAAAGAATGAGAAAGGGTGATCATTTAAAAGATAGAGCAGCATGGGAACTGGACTAAGTAAGCACACAATTTGTGTAAGAAGAGAATGTAAGAATACATTTTATAGAATAATCTGTCTGTCAAGGTATTCCAAAATGAACTCTTTGCAGATTATGATGGTTTATTAGATGCATTATAAAAAATTAGAGTTTCTCTTTAGATAAAGTATTACAAAGACATTGGATTAGAAAAATATTGTTTCAAGGAAAAGGGTGTGCTCACTGAGTTCACTTTGATCCTGGAAATACTTTTGCAAATCCTGGTATTAACACCTTGCATCAAAAAGATGCATCATTGGAAAGGCTCCAGTAGGTTTATATGAAGTATGATCTGCAAAAGAAGGGGTGTGTTTCCTTTAACAATCCCCGGGTGACTGGCTTTTGCATAAGACATTATGTTTTTTTTTTAGGAAATTAGTCCTATGGCTATATATATACATATATATATATATGTACATATATATATATATATAATATATATAATATATATATGTACATATATATATATATTTATATAATATATAAAATACCGGTATATAGATATATGTGTGTGTGTGAAAGAGCTGTATTGTGTTCTTTTAAATTATATTTTTTTTCTTCTTTTCCAGGAAGTTTCTTTTAGTAGTTTGGAAACGCAGAAAGAGCAAAACCACCCTGTCCTAAAATAAAGTGTTGCTTGTGGTTTAATTGAAGCCACCAAGGGGCAGGAAATGGCACTAGCGTACAAAGCATGGCTCGTCTAAATGGTTTCCTGAAAGTGTTGCGACTTACCCTCTTTTTACATCATCTTCTAGTTTAATATGCTACGTACCATTAAAGTAAGGAATTGTAAATGTTTATCCCAGAGCATGCTGCTTTTACACTTTGATCATTTTAGCATACAATTATAGAATTCTTTTAGTGCCGCCACATATATATATCTGCTAAAATATTAAATTCAAACAATAATTTAGTATTATAATTGCATACTTACATTTCTTTTTGCTCATGTTTATTTGTAGAACTTGAAATTCTAAAGTGGCGGCAGAGCCCCTTCTTGGCAAGCAATAAAATAGCAACATCTTCATTTTGAGAACTACTTTTTGACTAAATTTGATCTTAACACTTTGCTCACTTATTGATCTGATTTCATATTACTATGCTATTAGTAGTAAGTGTAAGCTGCCACTTTAGTAATCTCTTTATTGGGAGTAGTTGGAGTAACAAGGCTGGGCATATTTTCAGAATCTTATTTGTTCTAGCTTTAAAAATGACTTTAGCAACATGTTAGCTTAGAATAGTCTAAAACTGTGATTTTTACAAAGAAAACAAGAACCTTAAAGATAGTGTTCCAGCTCACTTTTACCATTAAATGAACGGTCATGGATTGTTTACTTGGCTATTCCTAACACAAAAAATAAACTGTCCTCCTAGCATCCTATGCCTGTGCAGAACTTGTTTACCCCCACTTTGAGGGGTTTATTCACTAAATAGCGATTTTCTATGAGAGTTGCGGTTTCAGTTTACAGCGATTATTATGCATTAGATTGCATTATGGTGTGAATATTTTTTGAATAGCTTCTCACTTATAGGACTGTCCATTATACAGGGCCAGTATGGTCATTTTTGTAAGCTTACGATAAGGGCTCTCTCCATCTAATGTATCGGTTTGTCTTAGTCTGTCAATTCTCGTCTTGTCATACCCCTTGAATATATGTATTGTATTAAGTGGTGCTGCGTAGATTGTGGGCGCTATATAAATAAAAGATAATAATAAGAGAAGCATACTAGGGTTGACCAGTCATAAGGCAAAGTTGGGGTGTTGAAACTGCAACTCTCTTGTGGACTCCATCAAGAGAATGATCCACAGATGGATCATGGCTGGGTTCCACCGCTATGGATCAATGCATTAAGATGACTTCAATATGTCTCAGCAGCCAGTCATAGGGTAAGCAAAGTAACACTTCTCACTGACATAGAAGCTCTGCTTCCCTAATCTCAAAAAAAAGTCTCGGCTACCCCTATAAATAAATGAACTGTCTCACGTTTCTTAAGGTCCTGTATATGCTGTCTCTCCAAAAAAAGAGTTCTTCTGTGCTGTGGGGTGAAAAGCATCAAAATATTGAAAAGTTCCAACTTTTTGCCCATGCACTGTAATCAAATAAGTTCCTGATCGACAACTTTAACCCTTTGTAGGTGATCTATGCTTACAACACAAGAGTAACCTACAAAAAATTAAAGCTTTTCCCGCAAGTAATAAGTACCCATCTATAAAAATACATGCTTTTTCTGCATATTTAATTATTTTTAAAGCATGGATATAATCGACTGGCCGCTGTTAATGAATAGATTGATACAGTAAAAATGAACTTAGATGGTCAGTTGCTAAATGCTAGCTGTTAAGTAGATTTTTCTTATGATTGTATAAACATCTGCTTTTTCCGTTTCTTTAACAGCAAGGTCTTGTCTATTGTCAGCTATTTACAGTTTACGTCAGCAGTCTTGTAAAATAGTTATCTGTTCTTTCTATTCATTTTTAAAACATATAATAATAGTATAATTAAGTTTTTAGCCAGCCTAATATATATTGTTCAGATCACCACAAATGATGTTGGCATGTGACTTACGTACAACTCCGGGAGTAAGTCTTCTACAGAACAAGCAATAGTTTTCAGTGTTTAGAACTAAAGGGCCAATGGCTTAGATGTATTGTAATGAAGTTTTACTTTAGTGAGATGGTTATAGATACTTGGAACAGCCTCTTAGCAGAAGGAGAGAAATTAAACATGCACGGGACAGGCATAAAGCTATTGAATCCAAGGCCAAGGACTGATTAAGGTTTACGTCTACATCAGAAACAAAAGGAAGGCTAGATGGGCTGAAAGGTGAAACACAGCCCTATAATGTCGTGAGTTGATTCAGACGATGTTTTTGCTGAGCTTTAACAAAGCTTTTGCAAATTTCTATGCTCTAATCTAAGCTCTTCTTGCCATCCATGCAGAAAATGTACACTTTTTTCAGAAAGGGCCAAAGCAGTGCTGATGTTTTGGGTAATTCTGGTTATTGCTCAATCACATTTGACCCAAGAAGAGCAAAAAATAATAGAGGGCTCTCCATCCGAGTCCCGCTTCATTCTGCTTAGTACTGCTGCAAGTTAAGACATCATGATATATGTGTACATGCAGAGATACTAGTATGATATAATATTATGCATGTGAAAAAATGTCAGAAAAGTGTAGTTGATATTATCTGCGTTGTTTCCCCACTTCTTAAATCTTTGCAGACAATTCGGAAGATATTTCAAGAATTCATTCAGCACTTCATTTATCAGGAGCTAGTAAAGTCAAGTGTGCAGATGTGTTCTGCATTACTTTTGCAGGAAACAAAATGGTAGCACAAGTAAGGAATAATTGATTATCCCTATTGTGTATGTTCCTGCCTACTAGTGATGGATTTTTTTTGTATAAAGACACTATACACAATAGCCTCTTGTTTGTTTCAAGAAGCATTTGTGAGTACAGAGACAACATGTCTTTTAGTACATAGCATATTGGGTTGTCATGCATCTGCTTTTGAACTTGACTTCCAATGCTTTGGTATGTTGACCAGGTGAAAGAATAATAGCTTGCGCATACCCATAGCGGTATGGTATCAAACACTTGTTACTGCTGTGAGAAGCAATACATCTTGCTTACTGGACATGGGAAAAGCTGGAGATAGATATGAGGAACGACAGGGAGCAGCACAGATGGTATGATAAAAGTTGAGTCTTACTGTGCCTAGATGAGATTGGTGGTTACATACAACATTGCAGCTGTCCATGACGACTATAATGGTACACTCCAGCCATCATATGCATTTTTAATACATGTGATAGCTGAATATCACCTTCATAGATGTAATAAGAATTCGCTATACATTTGGTCTGTTTGCATGTCTCAACTGTTTGTCTCCCAGGAGATGCTTTCCATGGAACTTGTCTCCTTCTTAGCTGTGCCCAATGCGTGGATACCTACCGCCAGCCATCTCCAGCGCTAGCACATGATGTTTTTAGGGGGTCTAAGAAGACCCCTGCACATATGTGCAGAAATCCCATGAATTTAATCAGTGTTTGGCTACTTAATGACACCCAAAACTGGGTGCTGCACCATCTTCAGGAGGCAAGTAAGAAAAAAAAACCCCTAAAAAATGCATGTTAACACACTTATCAAATACTTTACTATGAATTAATTAGTTGGTGAGGCTATTTGGAGCTATGGGTTGTCCCTTTAACTTATTGTTTAAGTACAAAAATATTTCTTTTAAAATGTTCCACTTTTACCTTTCTTTGATTTCTATAAACGTTTATTTTTTAAACTTGAGCTTTATTTTAATACTTTATGAGATATGTAATTTCATCTTTTAATTCCATAAAAATATCTAAGAAACATTTTTGCATCCGTTCTTATCATGAGAAATTAAAGGTTATAAAAATTAGAAGACTAAGGCAAAAGTTGGCACCATAATGTTTCTAATTCCAGTTTTGGTTACAAAAAAATGTTAAGTAAAGCAGAATATAGCACCTTCTATATAAAATACTAGGGACTTTTAGTACTAACAAGGTTTTGAAATACTGCGTGGGCTTATACGAATTACCACAATGTATGCATCTACAATTTGATTGATATACACTGGTCTAAAATATAACTCTAGTGTGATACCTTCTGAAAGACTTCTGTGAAAAAAAAAATCTTCTATTTATTCTGATAAAGTGAAACTTGTTTGAAGCGTTTATTAACGGATTTATGTGAAACATACAGTTGCATTATTTAGCAGAAACAGATGGCTTTTAACCATTCTTTCTTTGAATAGGCAAGGATCTATGGTTTAAAAGAAGTAAGACCACTCCCTGTATTATAATCTACCAGGATATATTTGGAATGCCAGAAAAAGCAATTAGGTATAGTATTATAGTTTATAACAAAAAGCAATGCCACTTACTTAGAAATCCATACAACAAAAAGATCTTAAGAGATTAAACTTTGGCTTAACTTGAATGTGGAATAGGTGACAGGTAAATGATATGGGAAGATACACATAGATAGAAGGGTTTTAACATCATCAAGGTACCCTTTTATCATCATCAGTGGATTTGTACGCTACACACTTTGTATGAACCATTTCAAGAGCATGCAAATTAAAAATCATAGTTAAGTATTAATTCCAGGCCATGGATAAATTGTAAAAACTTTAATGGACGAAAACCGCGTTTCTTAAGCATTTTTTTTCAATCATATTCAGTTACTCTTTATTTCTTTAACTAAGTATCCCTCAATGTTTGATTTTTGTTACGAAAGTACCTATTCTTGAGACTTGAAGTTTATTATCAAATACAACAACTAAACTACCTGAATCAGTTAGAAATACTTTAGGATTATTAAAAACCATAATCATATCAAGAATAAAACTCAAGAATAAAACCTATTTGTAATGCAAGTTCATATGAAATTATTTATATATATATATATATAACAAATTTAAAAAATTATTACTAATTGCTCTAATATACTCACAAAATGTGTACATGTACACAATAATCACACCACTAGGTGCACTACTTCCAAGTCCAAACTATGAGACGTCTAATAAAATCATATGAAAACTTCTAATTTATGTAAATGAAGGTCGTTGCCACAGCAGAAGCTTATTTAGAGCCAGTACCCCTTCTCTGCTTGTCGATGTTTGTTTTAATGTCCGTTTACCTCATTTTATGTGAATAACTAGCTATGGAACCTTGCACACAATTCAGAAATACCCAAATATGCATCCTTCAGCCGAGAAATAAACTAAAAAGAAAAAGGAGCGCACCAGCACTCATATTGGCATGAAATAAACAAAAACCGAAAAAAAAATAGATGTTTCCTTGCTACCTAAAAGTCCCAAGCTAGGACAGAACTCCTACAAGGCCTACATAATTATTTTTGTTAAGACCATGTTCTGTTTCCTCTGTGTATTTTTAATGTACTAAGGTATTGTTTTTCGTAAGATATAAATTCTCCTTGATAATCTATGTTTTGTCATGTGCATGTGTGTAGGGTGTTTGTTTCAGCTTTAAACAGGTCTTGTAGATTCTACCGTTCTCTTGTGGTATTCAATGTAGATTTCTTACAATACAAATTGTGAGAGTTGATTCTCAAATCGTGTTTTATTTTTAATATGTCATTGATTCAGACTCCTTTTATCTGAGAAGACGCACGAAGTATAATGTATAAAGTATAAAGGGCAAACAGTGAGACCCATGGCACTTATGGCACATCATTTTAATGCATTAATGTAGCTAGTACATTATTAAGCGATCAATTACCTGTTATAGATTAGGGGCTCGTGGCCATAGTTTTGACCAAAGCAAACTGCCTGGTAACAAAATTATATATACTGAAGGTTGTATCTTGTTTGAGAAACTGCTAAATAAATATGTGAAATAGCAGATGACCAGTTATCTCATGTTAGTATTGTAAATACAGACTTGCAAAAGGAGGAGAAAGTAGTGTAAATGACCAAGTTCAACCTCTAATTAGCCCATACATGTACAGGCTTACAATGCATTGTCTTTTATAGGTTTACAAGCAACATGTTGTCATTAAGGGGTTAAGTAATTTGTGTTTACAAATATATTTAAAATTAAAAATACTGTGTTTGCTCAATTATATATAATAATAGTCATTTCTGTAGGCAGAAGGAGGAGGTCGAAAGACATTTTTTGTAGGCAGATCGGCACATGGGGGTAAAAAGGCATTTCTTGGGGGCAGAGTGGCAAGCCTGGGGCAGATGTGAATAACTGGGGGGGCAGGTTGGGATATAAAAGGAAATAAAAACAAAAATAAACTTTTTTCTCAATCATAGTTTTTTCTTAAATATGAAAAATAGTTTACATGTGAATTAATATTTACTAGTAAAACATTTTCCTACGGGGTAGTCTTATATTCAGGCTTTTTCTTTTTTTCCTAAATTAACATTACAGTTTTGGGGGGGTCGTCTTATAATCGACCAAATACAGTATATTTTAATGCATTTTACGGTTCTACTTTTGTTAATACATTGCTTTTAGGCCAAATGGGTACTACACCTTTAACAAAAATGACGATTGCATAGAACGGAACTCTATGTAAGACAACCTGTTATTTTTACTAGAGCATACAGTGATTATCAGATTAGCACACTATAAGGAAAACACAGGGATTTATTTAGGGCTAATGAAGGAGCACTGTCCAAAAAATCTCCTTCCCCCTAGCAATTTTTAAACTCCCTTCTGGGTAGTTTGTATCTGTGGTGTTAAGGTTGTATAAGGTGTGATCTTTTACTTGGATTTCGTATACTATTCTAAGGCTAAAAAAATCAGATTGCCTCTGGAATAACCGAGAGATAAATTCAAATGTGCATATATGGGACGTTTGACAAAATGTTTTAAAAGCTAGCTGGAAACAGAAAAAAAAAACAGGCCCCGGCGCCTTACTTGTTCATAGTTTGCCTGAAGGCGTACTTTTCTAGTAAGGATTAAGTTGTTAGTTTTACAATACACTGCTTAGCTACAAAAGTTTCCTTAAAGCAAAATGAAGGAGGTGCTATTCAAAAAGCCACCCAATGAAGGTTTTAAATATTTTGTTCTTTGTAACCAATTATTGGCTGTGATTTTTATGTTTTTTTTTGTTTTTTTTGTTTTTTTTTTACCTCTGCAATCTTGTGGTTTTGTTTCTCTTATCTTATCTGGTTAGCGTAAAATAACACAATGCATTTTTATACATCAGCTGATACAAATGATACGTGCTTTCAATCCACAGCTGATTTTCGAGGTAAAGAAAAAGAATTGCTTTGTATCCGAGGCCTCCATGTTTACAGATTGTCAGTGCAAAGAATGTTAAGGCCACAATAGGTCTTTGAAATACTATAATGGTCTTACAAGGAATCTTGAGGGCTTTTTTTTGGAGTTACAAAGTAATGAAAACGAGGGCAAAGATACGGGTAAAAGAAACACTGATTTCTAGATTTTTATGAAAATGTTCAGTTACCAAGCAATAGCCCCTAAGACGTTACTTAAAAGCAATTGATTCATTAGTAGATGTTAGTAGAGACTCTGCCAATCTCCTCCAGGATTATGTATATTTGCTTTACCTAGTAATTACTATTGTGACTCAATCTATAACCGTGTTGGTGGTCTAAGAAATGTTGTAGCTGTTCGATGGAGTGTCAAAGGGAATAATGTGGAGGGTTATTAGGAAGATGAATAAAAATGTGTGACAAATGAGTTCTAGTGAGGCACTTGTTTGATTGTCTAAATCCAAAGCTCGTTGTAGCAGGGCCCTCTTCTCCTTTTGTTTCCCTAAGTCCACATTGTTCTGTTACGTGCTACTTTTTATGTCCTATTTACTCATCGTACGGCTCTGTAGGTTATGATGGCACTATATAAATCATTAAGTAAATAATAGTGACAAAAATACAAATTATAGTAGCCAAAACTAAAATACCAATATCCTGAAAAGACGTTAAGAGCAAATCATCTCAAACCTATGGCTATTTGCTTGCCATGGAAAGGAGTTGGACATTTCATCTTCACATGCATTATGAATGGCCAACCCCAGTGAACTACACCTGCAAGAAGGCTCACCCTTTGCATGCACATATTGCATGCATATATTTAATAATAAATAATGCAAGGTCAGTTCAGCCTTTCTTGTAGTATAAGCTCACTGGGGTTCGCCCATCATAGTGCATGGAAAATTTAGCTAAACTTAGGAGCAAGCTTAGGAGCTTAAAGATTTGGAAATAGGCAAATAGGTATTCTGCAGAATCCCTCCATGCATATGCAATGGGGTACAAAGTATTATCTAAAGGCAGTATGCATAAAAGTGAATATGGTAGCTGGATTGTCCCCTTAGCCATGCATTATGCAAGGCCAGCTCAGCTGTATTTATATTGTATATTATATGTGATATTTTTGCAGTAGTTACTTCTTTGTTTAGGTGTACTAGAGCCAGTACAAGATTTTTAGCACTAATTGAAATACAAAATTAAAATGAGTTCAAAGGATACTGTGTCTTTCCTGATTCACAAAATCAGCAGTTGTTTCATTTGTGATCATTTATCTGTGTTCTGTAAGCATTAATATTTTGGTGGGGTAGTATTCGATTAGTGCAAATCCTTCACACATTGTCATGGTTTAGTAGCCTTATAGCTTTAATGTAGCTGTAGTGTAAAAATCTGAGGGCAATATGTTGCCCAGTCATGTTGCAGGATAATATTAATTGCGCAATAACTGAAAATGATTGACATGTTTCTAGAACATAAAGAAAGATGAGTTATTCGTGCCCTGGCGTGTATATGGGGTAACACACATATTAAATGTGACATTTGGCTATTCTGTTTTTAATTTAATTTGTGATTGAAGTGATAATTGAACTTTCTAATTGACTAAAAGGTTTATTCAATCCTCAAGCTGTATACTTTTTTTTCTAGTAATCAATTTTGTATTAAAGTACATGGAATGTACTCTTTAATTAAAGTACGCCTCTGGCAATTTAAAATATATATATATATATATATATATATATATATATATCACTAAAAGCCCACATTATCCCCATAATATTATACTGAATCGCCGCCCTTGTACACATGGCATAAAAAAATACCTAGTGCATTACAACACTGAAGAGATCAAATGGCTTTCCTTCTTCTGAGTTAGATACGTCTTTAAAGTACTTTAGCGTTGACATGTGCTTTGCCGAGCCTAAAATGCAGTGAACCCATTTATGCAGTGACTCAAATAGCCTGAAACATAAACTCTCTTTTATCTGCCTTATTCCTTCTTGAAAATAGTACAGAAAGAGCAAATAAGCTTTATATTTAGCATTTCCTTTCCATTTTATCCCATCCCCAGCCAGCCCCGGCATAACAAAACACACACAATGGCAAATGCAAGTTTCTCAGTAAAACTCCCTTTATTTAATTCACTTAAGTTGTTTCATTTTGTTTTTCAAAGGGTAAGAAAACAAAAGATCAAGATACAACCATATCTGACCAAAACATCTTGCAAGAGTATAGAAAAATGACATCATTGCAGACATTACCTTTGTTTTTTGTTTCCTCCCTTCTTAAGAACAATTCTATTGGGTATCACCAAAGCACACCTTTGGGGGTGTGTAGCGAACCCTACAGAATCATTTTTTAAAAAAGGAGGGGTTGACAATTCTATTCAGATATCTATAAAAAAAATCATAAATCATATAATATATGGGAGCTGCTGAGTATTTTCCACTTAAATGTACAGCTAGCATACCTTCCACATATAAAATATATTGAAGGGAATGCTGTCCAAAATAAATAATTTCTACCATAAACAAATGCAAACATATCTCTTTCAACATACTGCAAATAAAAACAAAATACCAGTCATTTTACATAATAAATATTAAGAAACCATTGACATAGTTGAGAAAGTTCTCGTATAAATTAACATTTTTAATTACATATAGCAGAATGGACATTGGTTAAAGCAATAAAAAGGTACGTGGAATGCAAATAAAATATTGTTGAGAATAACTTGGTCATCAGAGCTAAAAACGTAAAAGTTTTAAAAAAATCTATTTAGGGAATTATGGTTTTTTTTTTAAAATGTTACAAAATAAATACATTTTATCATACAGCCACCTAAAAGAATAAATTATCTTTCTGTGAGCTGACACAACTTTTTACTGTCAGCAAAAAATCTACTCTAATATAGAGGCCTGTGCTTCTCTTGCTTCTCAAAAAGGAATAACAGAGAGTATCTAAGATTTAAAAAAATAAAATTTCAACTCTCAACTTTTTCTGGTATCATACGCTATATGATTTGCAGTAATCCTATTTACCAGAGGATTTTTAACAACAAGCTATTATAATGATTGTTCAAAAAAATAGCTATAGCAACATAAAAAATAATGATGAATGCATTTATTGTGTGGAAAGAGGTGAACCAATTTTGTGGAAGGAACAGTTGTTAATTATGCATACAAAAACTTTACTTTTCCCTAGAAATCTTCCCTTCGGGGTAAAAGAGAACAGTCTGAGAGGTTCTTTTGAAAAATACTCTGTCCACATATCCCAAACCGGAAGGGATATGTGGCTATTTCATACCAGATAGATAAGTTCAAGGAACATTTTTTTAATTAAAAGTTTCAAACACGTGTTTTTGAATTATCTAATAAATGTTCCTGGCGGGTGGAGGGTTTAAAACAGCTAAAAAAAACCAAAAAACTAACAAACATAAAATAAACATAGAATTACTGTCAGGAATAAATATTCAGAAATGTCTAAGAAATTGACATAAAAAGATTCTTTCTCTAAGGAAAAAATGATGAAAAGCTCATTTAAGGATAAGGAAAGAGAGACCAGGGTTCTTCAGAGAAATGTGGTAACATTTACAAGTAATTAGTCTTTTTGCACGGCTACCTTAAAAGGATGGTTGTTTTCAATCCATTACGGCCAGCAAAAGTAGTGAAATGTGGTAGCAATTTCTAGTGCTATTTGTGGACATGCAGATTTCATTAAACTAATTGTCCTTTATGCTGTTGAGCAGTGGTCAACCTTGATTAACATCCCAATTTTTTCCTCTCATCTTATCATGCAAATTTTCTATTTCCTCCGCTTTCCACATAAATTAACCATCAATGGATTTGCCATGAGCGTAGCCCATAACAAGAACAGTCCCCCGTAACCTACGTAATGAATAGGACACTCTTATTTCCTAACATCCACGACTATGCAGTGCTTTTAATTTCCTTTCTTTTGCATCGCCATTTCATGTTCTTACTTTTTAAATTTCCGATAAAGAAATGGAAATTTTACTTTTCGTTCTATCTAATGCTTTCAAATGGAATAAAGGCATTGTAAGCATAAACCGGCTCTTAATTTGATGATTTCATAATACACAGGCTAAATGTAACTATTCTCGCAAATGTTGAAAACACTAAAAGTGGTTGCAAGCTACTTACTTATTAACACCAGGTAGGTGAGGGTCCTCTGATAAGACACAGCCGGCCAACGATATTATTATGTCATATAAATTAGTGGATAATAGAAGTATTACTGAAAGAAGGTATCAGAAAAAGAATAAAAGGCATTGTGAAAACACTGTAAGGTTCCTCAGACTTTCAAGGTACACAAAAAGTGACTTATATTTTTTAAATAAATATTCAACAAGAGCTAAAAAAAAGTGAAAAAATGTTAACAAATAGTTAAGTATAGCACTTGCCCATACAAAACTACTTGCCTGTTATGTCTAATTGTTTTTTAGTTATATTTAGTATTTTTTGTTGAAATAATATAGTAGATATATAGAGAAAGTCTGACATACACATAGAGTGTATATAATGTTTGGTTGTAAAGGATTATAGGAATTTCTTTGCACCTGAGGTATCGGCAGTGAACTTAAGAATCTGCACTTTTATAACTTAAGTTATAAAATAACAATTTTTTGTGTCTGAGGTGCATGGAAAACAGACTGCCTGCGCTAATTTCATATATTAGTTTTACCTTTTTTTTTAAATCTGTAAGTTAAAATCTAGTTCTTTGCCAAAAAACTTGCAAATCTCAGGTTTTATAACTAGATTGTCTTATTGGAATTTAAAGAACTTTCACTAAAACTGCATATCCATAGTAAAAAGTTTAAAACCAAATTTACAAAAATACTACAGTGTCCCGGTGCTTGATAATACCAGGGCAAATGAAAATTTTACGAAACATTATATTTTTGTCATATTTTACTTTTGATTTAGTTTTGACCTAAATGCAGTTCACAATTTTACCTTTTGCAACTAGAAATAGTACACATTAAATTCATGGTAATAAAATGTGTTCATTAATGTAATATCTTTCCTATTTGTTTTTTTTTTAATTATAGTGTTCTTTATTACACATTGTAAAAAGTTGAAACCTTTCATCTGTAATGATAAAAAAAACATCTAAATTGGTAAAACAAAATGCTTTACAATGCTAGCTAATACTGTGCAATACATCAGGGAGCAGTAATAAGTATGTATTGTGATAATTATACATTAGAGAAAGTGATATTTTGCATCTAGTTACACATAAAAAACATGAACATAAAAACAATTTAGCTGGAAATGTTCACATCCTACTTAGTATTTCTGAGAATGAAACATCTCAAACACAACGTAAGCAATTATTTTAGATTCTTTACTATTATTATAATTACTATAATTGAGAAATTATAATAATTATAATTAATCGTACATTTCATTAAATGCTCTCTGACAATATAAAGCGAAATATTTCGCATAACCAGTGACTGACCCTGTAAGAATGTATTTTGGAAGCTGAATGGGAGTTGCAAATATAATTATAACATGGGTGTATATCATGAAATATAAAACTTGTGTTCTGCACAGTATGAAGCTTGCACTTACGACAAAATATTTCCATTTTGTGCAGGTTGAGGGAAAAAAAAACAAGCACATTCATTATTTTGGTGAATTCCTAGCCAGTAAGAAGGATGGATAACAAAGGAAATAATGCATTAAGAGACAGCGATAAGTTGATGAAGTGCCTTTTTTCTTGAAAAAACAATTGTAAACTGCTTAACGCCAGCACAACTATGAAATGTAGATAGGACATACACTTTTGGCTTCAATATTTTTTCCACATGCAGTTGATCCTTTGAAATTGTTACTTTTCGCCTGCTCTGAGACTAATAACCACAGGCAGACTGATAATTCTTCACACACATGTCTTTGGTGTTAGTGTCTCATTCAAGGTAGAAAATATTGAAAATAGTCGTAAAAAATAGTTATTTTTGTCGTGTTTTGTATCAGTTCTAATATAGCTCATGTTAAGTGCAGTTCTTAAAACCTCTCTTGAGAATAATTGTTAAATAAGGATATTAGACAGGTCAAATACTGTTGTAGTGCAAATTAAAAAAAGAAACATTTTTAAACGTTTTTTTCTTTTTTTTCTTTGTTTGTTTTTTCTTTTTTTTTTTACAAAATATAGAAATGTTTGGTTCCAGCATCTGGACCAACATGTTCCTTTCAAGTATCTCTCATGAAAGAATGAAAGAATTAAACATGTTACTTCCACTGAAAAGTCTTTCTTTCTCAGGTAAACAGTTTTCAAACCCAATAAGTTGCATAGTTCTAAGATCTTAAGCACCTTAGTGAAATTTAACCTTTGTATTCTCTCTCTTTTTTTCAGAAATAGTGCAGAGGAAGAGGGTGAGATCACCTGCGCAAGGAATATAGTCTTTTAGATTATGATCTGCTTACTGAGAACAGGACATCTACCATGGTGTTATATCTATTTTTACACATTTGCGTAAATGCATGTATAACAAAACAAAACTGCAATTATACACTTAATGTGTATATGTATAGATATACAGGCTGTTCTTGGGCCTGCGAGTATAATAACCACACAGTTGGTTAAGTCTCTTTTAGGTAACTATTGCCGCAGGTTTAGAACCTTTTCTTCCTTTGTATATAGTTTTTGTCCCCTTGTTATCTCAAAAATTTAGATCTTTGCTCATTTGCAAGTCATTTGCACGTCTTTTTTTGATTGGTGTTTTCGGTATGACTGTTATATATATATATATATATATATATATATATATATATATACATATTCTTTGTTTTATGAGCAGCCACATTCCTCCACGATCATGTTTTGGATATCCTTTTTAATGATATTTTGTCCATCATCGTAGTATAACATGGACATAGCTCTCAGCTTAGAGGGGACACAACAGGACTTGATGCTATTAAAAGGACTATGGCCCCTCATTCGATATTGGTTTATAACTGTGGAGTGAAAGGAGAGGGAGGAACCAGATGTCCCTGCAATGTGACTAGGACAATCTCCCTCACAGTAGTTTGCGTGGTAGCCGGAAGGTGCTATGATCCAGTCACTCCAACCAATGTCCTTGAAGCTGACGAAGAACTGTTTCTTGCAGCAGTTGCTGACTTTACCGTCACACTCTAGCCCACGCTTTCTCCTTCTGTGTGGATGCTCGTCTGTCTGTCGAGCAACGATCATTAGAAAAGGCCTGTGGGACTGTTCCCGTTCTTCTTCACCTGCATTTGCTCCAGCTTCTTTTTCTTCATCATCCTTTTTCTTTCTCTTTCCGAATAACACAGGGGTAGCTCCTGCCTCTTGACACTGATCACATGATACTCTGATGTCCATTGACGACTTTCCGTGATTTAGCAAGCGCTGAATAGCGCCAGAAATAGGGAAAGTATGCCAGACGCCCTTTTTTGTATCTACTACCTTTTCTGTAATCAGTTGTTCACTTTTACTGCCATCAGAGCCTCGTTGGTCTTTCTGTCCTCTTTGCTGCTGGTATAGTCGAATGGTCAGTTTTGCCCGACTTCGGTTGTTCTTAGACATTTTAATGAAAAGCCAAAGTTCTGCTTTCTCGATTAGCATTAAATCGCTTCCTTCTTTGGAAAATTCAAAATGAAGTACTTTCTTGGAGGGGCCTGTGTATTGAGTAAAAAAAACAATTGCATTAAAATTCTATAATAATGTATAAGCTATGTATTATTATGTATATTCAATATTATACGTTAATTCACGCTCTTAACTAGGTTTCATTAGTCAGGTAACATTTCAAATTCTTTATAATTCAGTGTGAACAGTTGTACCAATTGTTAAGTCGGTTCATAGGAAAGTTATTAAAGGTAAGTATATTTAAGAAAAACATAACAAGAAATCTATTGCGAATTATCAACAAAGGTTTCTTTTAAGATGACGCTCCGTAGGCGTTTTTTGTTTTTGACACGGCTTGCATATGCACTTTATAGCTCAGTGTCACGTTTAGATTACATTGCATCCAAATACATACATTGATTCCCTGCAAGAAGCAACCCAGTCTCAAATAAATAACCCATTTAAAGACAAATCATAAAGGAGTACCGTTAAATCTATTGCGCTGGGCTATGGAAGAATAGCTCCCTCTTAAATGCATATAACACAAGAAATAAAAGTCCTGTTAAATAATCTAGTCCTCTGAAACATTTATTTAAAGCGTTGTCATTGTATACAATCTGTCGGTTGTGTTTCTAATTAAACATGCTGTACACATGTTAATTATAGTAGTGCTGTGGTAAATATGCTGAGGAATGAATAAAGACAGAGAACAGCATATTTTGGGATGTTTTCTCATATGCATATACTTGTTGGCATAATGATGGTGATCGTGAACATCATGATGTGGGGGTGTTCCCTTGATAAAGACTCCATGTTCTTGGCAGAGCGTGAAATGACTAATAGGTTCTGTTGGGTTATTTGATCATGAGCAAACGAAATGTTTCTTTTTATAACATTTGTTTTATTAGCGGAGGGTGACAGTTTAACAGGGATAAAACTATCATTTTATTTACTTTTTTTTTTTTTTTGGCCTTGTACAAATATTTCAAAACAACTAAACATTATTTTTGGACTTAGGGACATAAATTGATTAAATGGTGCATTATTGTCTTTTCTGTGGTGTTTTTCTCTGTGTTTTTCCCTGACAGAACATGCCAAATTCTGCATGGCCGCTACTTTTTTTGTTTGCTATAAAACTTTATTGGCACTTAAAAAAGGGCAACAGTGCTTTACGCAACCTGTATTCAAATAAATGTGAGATAATTTTTTCTGTATATATTTATATACGTTCTGTGGATTGTACATGTCTACAGAACTTTTGGAGGGAAAAAGAGATAAATATGTAAAGGGATTTAATAACATACAGAAGGGAAGTTTTTTTTTTTTCAAAGGAGTAGACATGTTAAAACAAAAAGTCACAGCCTTAGAAGTAATGTAAGGGTGTTTTAGTTTTCTGAGAGGGTGGTAGATAAGTGGAAGGTTAACACAGTAGGAGGATTTAAACATGCATGATATAGGCAAATGTCTATACTAAAAAAGGCAAGCCAAATTACTGATTATGGTTTCAAACGGGCAGACTAGATAGGCCGAATGGTTGTTATCTGCCGTAAAATTCCATGTTTCTTTAATTGTTTCAAATACTTTTTCACACGCTATTTTTTTTTTAAATTTAGCAACACAAAGCATAGAGGCATAAAACTACTCAATCCTTTCATGGCCTTTTAGACACCTTGAACCAAATACAAGCCATCATGGCTGATAAGTGCCAGTTAGCTATGTCACGGAGTACTGTTAGCTAAGCCGTTAATGCAGTAGAGAACATAAAAAGCTATGCCTGAGTAGACTTGCTTTAACTCATAAAACCTTGATCCTTGTTTTTTTTCCCTAAGAGCAAATAACTCAATTACAGGCAATATTTTATATTTGTTTAGAATAAAACAGCCAAACGTACGCGGACGTTTAGCAAAGTCACTAATTTAGACGTTACTGGGTATTACTTGGCACATGTTTTAAAGGATTGTTGAATATATTTTTTGCGGTGACTTTATCTCCAGTTTGCATTCCATCCTTGCAAATATCACATCAGTGATGAAATATTTTGCATAATTTCAGTCAACTATTATACAAGTTTGTATCCCATCAAGCAGTAACTTGACAACAATGTTTCCAAATGTACACGTTGGCTAAATCGGTATCTGACGTAACTTTGCCTCCTTGATTGTGTGTTTCCAATAGAGAGAGACTAAAACAACATTTGATCACACTAGATAGGGTTATGCGTAAAAAGTGATTTGGGTACAAAGTTTGAAAAGTGGTCTTATCCTCGCTGTAGCCAGGATTATTGCATTATGATAACGGATGCCTTCTAATAGGCGACTGCAGCATCAACAAATTATTTTGCGTTGCCAAATATTTGCGGAATAAAAGCGATGCATGGTTAGTAGCCATACTGAGTTGTAAAAGCTAGAGGAGATATAAACCCAAAAACACATATTTAAAATTACTTAGCTTGCAGTAATAATTCAGGAGCCATGACCCTTGACTCCATTTGATTGTAAAGTGTGGAGTATATATATATATATATATATATATATATATTAGGTAATGGCCGATGAGAAGAGTTTAGTTGGTATGCTATGGTTATAAGAAGTAGCCACATTTTTAGGAGATGCAAAGGAGTGGCACGCTAATTATTACTGGCATAATGATTATAATCGGCAGTGTCTATCAGCGGTCTTGCTAACCATCAATTAGATGGGCACTCAGGAGTTGGCATGTTTACTTACAGAATCATTGTAATCAACTCTAGAGTAAACAGATTACATTCATACACAGTAGATTTAGGACTAAGCATGGTTTAGTTGCACAAAATGCAACAAGAGGACCTTAAATTCCATTCATTCGTCAGTTTATTATGTCATGTCTGAAAGTGTATTGCTATGTTCAAGTTAAAACTGAGTTTTTGGTGAATTTGCTAAAAATGTATTTAAAGTTCTTAATTTATTAGGATTGTTATTTTTTATTTATATAGCGCTAACAATTTATGCAGCACTTCTTACATATATATATATATATATATATTCAAGGGGTAGGACTAAACTGGAATTGATAGACTAAGACAAACCGACATATAAGATAAAGAGGGCCCTGCTGGCAAGCTTACACCATGGATTTTTTTTGAGATAAAATTTTACTTTTTTGTCACAGATAAGTAAGTTCAGGATAAAAAAAAAGGTTTTATGGCAGACATTGCATACTGTGTGTGTGCAATCTTCTTTAAATTTTAGTTATTGTCTATGCTCAATTAGTTTAATAGGCCAATACATTAAAGGTGTTACATATAACAAAATGCTATGCTTGGAAATAAAAAAAAACAATACTTTAGTACAGACAGACACCCTAAAATCTGATCTTGATGAGTTAGCTCTACCTCTGGCATACAATGCAGAAGCATCAGGATATGTTATGTCCATTAAACAGGCTACTAGTACAGGGATCCTGCTAATTATATCTTCTTCCATACATTATATGATTCAAAACAGTGGTTCCAAGTCCATGATCTAAATCATAGGTAGTCATTGTCAGCTCTGTAGCTGTTTTAAGAACGTATTTCTAATAAACCACCCTTAACTGCTTGGTTGACAAGTGTTGATGGGAGTTGCAGTCACAAAGCAACTGGAGTTATAGACGTGACTGTAGTTTCAAGTGTGTATCATGCTTTTTTTTTCTGTGGAATTGTTACTCTTGTTCATTTCAGCACCCAACAAACGTCATCTTTTTTGAAGGCGGGCTGTTATATACTATAAATAATTCTATGGTATAAAGAAAGTTTTTGACCCCACATAATGCTTTTTTTCAAGATGAAGTTAAAGTATTTGAAGCAAACTTTGGGGGAAGATTTATTGCTTTTCCTTTTTAATCGCATGGCGTCATTTTGTATGGCCAGTGCTCGCTAGGTGCTCCTAATGGTAACTGTCTTGAGAAATTGCATCCCATTGCAATGCAGACATGTGTGCCTGAGAGTGACCACATTAGCCCAGGACACATACATTTCACATGTTGCTTGGGGTGCTAAACCCCATCAGTCTAAATGAGTGGAGGTCTGGGCAACAACTGGCACAGCCTTCACCCCTAATGCTTCTGCGGGCCAGGCTATGACATCATACCCTAGCATTCTCCATCAGCAGACAATAAAGCATTAGGAGAGGTCTGCACAGACCACCATCTCAGATATGTGATGGCTTATGGCCCGTCAGCTAAGTCTGGGTCTTAAGCATCTGCGGAAGGTAGTACTTGGCACCCTTCTATAGGACTAATATTTTGCCCCCATCTGTAAACATTTATGTGGATGTTTATGGCTTGGGAACAGGGCAACTACCCCTATTAAAATGACCCTGCACACTTTATATGCTGCCCTGCAGCGCGTGGGATTTATATCTGCGTAACTGATTCCCTTACGTTAGTTTATACATCACACATACTCCAGTACAGTACTTTACATGTTCTAGTGAGCGAAATGTGGTGTGTTGATGTGTTCTAAAAAACATTTGACTCACCACAATATTGTCAAGGATAATGGTTAGAAGTGCGCTAAGGGGTCACCTTGGCATTGAATTGCCACCTTGCTTCATCATTAGAAACCAGTGGTGCAAATTCTGTGCTTTTCACATTTTAAGTACATTGCGTGGTTTTCAAAACATCAAAAGTCTTTTTTTGTGGGAAATACGAGGGAAATATTCCTATACCTAAGCGAGAGCTCCTGAAACAACATCAATTGAATAGTACTAGTCTTTAAAAAAAACAAGATGTATGTAAAATAATAGGTTGGCCATATAATAGAACCCTGTTTGAAATATTGGCATAATATGAGTGCCTCTTTGATAGTAATATTGTATACACTGCCCTCATATAAGTTACTGTGCTTGCCTCACTCCTGTAATGAATTAAGAAAGGACATCTTGGCATGACACACAGTCTCCTGGATGATAAACATACCAACAGTTAAATTATCCAAAAATAAACTATCTATGCAATTTGCCGTTTGTTTTTCTGCTAAAGGTATTCTGCCGCATTGAACAGCAGTATTTGAAATGAACACTCTGAACGGTATAAAAACACAGAACGGAGCCACTGCCAGGAAAGTTACTGGTGATTTTGCTTTGTGGTTATCCAAGAAGTAATCTGACTCTGTGTAATGACTTATGGGCTACTCTTTAATACAGGAGTGGTGATTTTAGCTCTCAATGGGTCGCGGATAGGATAGCGTCAGAATGGAGGTGGCATTTGGATATGGCAGCTGGAATATTTGAATCCTTCTCAGACTAGGCTGGAGACTCTGTCAAGTAATGTGAATTTAAAGGTCTCATTATTCTGTAAAATGCTGCTTTTTCTGCCAATGGGCACCGCTATGAATGATTATTTTAGTGTTAACTCTAAAGGTGTTTATGAAAGCACTGTTCTTACTGTATCGTAAAACTAAGTACATAGAAGCGACCTTCGTGTATTATTTTGGAAGAATGATTTTTTACTTTATTATTACACCGGTCTAAATCGTCTATTATTGAAATACAGTGAACTGTCTCATCTTGGTAGTGTAACAAACTTAGAAGAATGTTAGTACAGAGCCCCAGAGCTGGTCCTAATACATATTGGTCATGGAAAGCCAACAGGGAGGCCAGACATACTATTTCTTTCGACATCATTAATATAAGGCCCTGACCATTATAAGATTTCTGGATTATAGCAGACAAAAAAAGTGCGGGGGGGGGGGGATTTTTTCTAGTGGAACATCTATTATCATGGCGATATAGAACTATAGGTATAGGTTAATTTGGCCTTTTTCCTGCTGTCACTTGTCTATGTCGGAGCACTGTAAGCTTATGTTAATACTGGTTTCTTAGATCTCCCCTCTGCAGCATATTTAGCAAACTTCCAACTCGGTTTGGTTCAAAGTATAAGGTCATTTATATTAAGACACTTTGGGACATATTTATCAAGGCAAGACTTGTGCAATTCTGGAGCAAAGTGCTAAATTTGGATCAGCAGAGACATTCAGCAGAAGGAGTGAGCACATTTCATAGCAGGAGACAGTCCCCTGATGGTGAATGCCGCACCATTTCTGGAAGCGTGCCCTGATCTATCTTAAGCATAAAGGCACATGATATTAAAAAAATAACCATAAATGGATTAAATGTCATTTATTTTGTGAATATCATTGTTAAAAGCTAGAACATGTCATTTTTAGAATATAGGTGTTCCATAACTTTCAACAGTGGTATTTAACACTTAAATCTCGAAAATGGTCGTCCTGCTGTGGAAATCAAATGTATTATCGTTACTTGCATGACCCAACATTCATCAGAAGATGATAGTGTAATTATTTGTATTTATCTAATCTCTCTTTTGCTTTTAGGTGGGTCTTTCCACTCGCCAAGGGATTTGCACGGCCCTCATAGTCCAAGGACTTTGTTGCCTTAAGTATTATTTTTTATTGACATTAATGTTGTATTGTTTAAATAAGTGAATGTATGAATTTCAGATCACAGCTCTTGAGCTAAGATAGGCTACAAAGTAACCAATAAGATCTATGTGCTATAAAGCAACTTGTAGAGTGAAGTTTGCAGTGTCTAGCTCCCTCTAGTGGTTGTTCAAGTGAATCTTATGAAGCACATGCAACAGGTTAGCATACATTTATGAGTATTTGACCCTTTACCTGGCTAAATACAATAAATTGGAATGATTTGAGAACATTTTTGCCCCGTATAGTTATGAAAAATACATTAAATATAAGAAATATGAAAAAAAAAACAGGGTGCAGCGTTACCGTTGCAGTAATGTGATACAATGTTGAGTCATTCCTGTGTTGTTAGTTAGCCAATTTCATGATAATAATTTTGGCATTATAACCAGGCATTAGCAGTTAACTGACTAATGTGTTATACTACAGTAAAGGGGTGTCTTTGGCATACAAAATGATAAATATGTAATTTTGCTTTTTTCAAGAAACACAGGTTCGTTAGTCTATTTGCTTAATATTAACACTATACAATATTAATTCTCTTTATTATACACAGAGCATTCCAGGAAAGGCCCCCAGATGAGCTGTGTCTACTTTAGGATTGGCCCGCTTCCAAAATGCAAAACCTGGACCCCAAATTACCTAGCGTTTTAAGCTGTGCTGCGAAAAGCACCTGATCTTGACAGCCAGCAAGTGTGCTGTAAGGAGAAAATCTCTTGCTAGTTCATTGGGTACCAATGAAGCAGTAAATAATCTTCTAAGCTCCTGACAGCAACATTGATCTTCAATTTTTGAAAGCCGTTGTAGTGGAATATCTGAGGGATTCATTAGTCGTGGTGAATTCACCTGTCCTGATGTGACTTTTCTGAGAGTTTGCTGGGTTTTTTTTTTCATTGAGCACAAAAAAAAAGCTGGATAGTGCCCTGTGTTTGCAGGCTTTACTTTTTTGGGCAAGCTTACCAAGCAAGATCATTTAACATACAAGACTGTATTGGGGTCGCAGACTCACCCCTTCAAAGAAGATGAGCCCTTTTAAAAGCGGACATCATGGACCAGCAATATATATATCATTAATAGTTTAACTGATATTAGAAAATTAATTAATAAAGAGACTTATCCAACCTTTTGGCCAATCACTACCACTGTTGCACAGTAGCAAAACCCCAGTGCTTCCAAACCTTTGGCATGTACCCCGGTTTGCCTGAATTGGATTGCTAGATTAGGACTTCCTGAACGTATTTGCAATGTAGCCGGCTCGGTCTACATTATAGGTACCTACGGTAAGATCATTGCAGTGATTGAATTGTACAGATTCCAAGGAAACCGTATCTAGGTTCTGCACAGATACACACACACGGCACAGAATTACCATATACTTCAGAATATTGGCTACGCTAGATCGAAAGCCATAAGGGTTATACCTATATTTATCTCACGTAGGGAGATAGAAGCCGTGTGCCAAGGAGTATCCGTTTGAGAAAGCATCTGGGTATTCTAAGCAGGGAAATGTATCCAACATTAACTCTTTCTCCGAAGCAAGACCCTGCTCGACGCATCCAGCAAGCAAATACAGCGTGGATGCTTTTTGCCTTTATCGATCTGAACCCTGGTTGATAACACAGGCTTATCGACAAGGACTTGGAACGCAACGCTTCATTGTGCGCTCGGATGCAGCAGAAGCACTGGAATGTCTGATCTGAACGTGTGCACACTTTTTTTGCAAAGCTTTCCTACAGACAGGAAAACCTGAGTCAACAGGTTTTTAAGACTGGAAACTTTGAGTGCTGTCTTAATTGTTTATATTCCTGCAGCACACTTTAAACAATATTGCTCTGTATTCCCGCACATACTTAGACTTTGCGATGCGCAGCACTAAACAATGACATTCTTTTCAAACTGGCTCAGTGATGAGATAAACTACTTTTTTTTTTTTTATCAAACCGTTGCTTTTTTTTTTTTTTTTTTTTTTTTTTTTTTGGTTAAGTCGGTGATAGCACCAAGTTAGCCTGAGGTTTGACAGTCTCAACTTTTGTTTGAAGCAAACACTTTTCAACACAACCTGCCGAACATGCTGATTGTTTTATTGTTATGAATGGAAGTGGGGACAAAAGTCAAAACATACTCAATCAAGACTGCATTTCAACTTGGTGGAATTCGGAGGCAGTTTCTTTTAACCGAAGACTGTTTGTTATCAATAGAGTGCAACGCAACTTACTTCCATCCTGGGAATTAAACTTTTTTTTGGTATATATTCATACTTGAGCAGTTAACCTAAACGATGCTGTCACTTAAAGCTTACTTTGCGGTGGGATACCGAAACCACTACCAAGGGGGCAGAGTATGCGTTGCAGCTGAAGACTTGCATGCTTACTTAATGTCACAGCTGTAAGCTGCTTATGCGCTGCAAGTGCATAGCATGCATTAACTCTTTTAGTGCCAGATGATGAAGAAACCCATCTCTGCTATCCTCTCTCAGCCCTAACCCTGCAAATGACAGAGAAGCGAGGCACGCTCTCCTTTTTGACACACAAAGAGCAGAATTAGCCATTGATCCTGCGAAATCAGTTTGGAATAGTCTCAATCCTATAATAGCACAGCCTTGGTGTTTAAACCATATGAATTGTCTATTCTATGTTTTGTTTAATTATTATTTTATTGTCTTTTGTGATTGTTTAACTAATGGTGAAAACATAGCCTCAGGGTGTAGATATATTATTTTGACACTCCGGTTTGGAGAATACCACGTCCCCTCCCCCCTTCTCCTTACACACACTAGTACTTTGTTAAAGATTGCTCAGAGATAACTCATTCCCTGTGAATTTAGCAAGTGTAAACAGGCATTCTGCAGCCAAGGTTAAATCAATGAAAAACACATTATTGTCCAGATTTTGAGCATCAGAAATTTTTCCGCGAGCAGATGACATAACTACTTTTTTAAGTTCAAAGGCATAACGTGCTAAATAGCGGCATCAAATGCGTCGAATTCACTCACCTGATTCGGCAAAAGTGATGATTTCGGAAGTTTGATCTGAGATCTCATTCATTTCTGTGACGTCATCCTTTATTTGGACTTGACCATCATCTCCCACTTTTCCCACATGCAGTTTTTTGATGGCATTTAACAGAGCTGCTTTAGGTACTGCCTGCGTGATGTTAGGTCTGTCCCTCAAGTGCAGCATATTCAAAATGTGCTTTTTGACTGCTTCTACCATGTCCCTTTCCGAACTGGACGCATCCTTTGGGAACCTGGCGAGCGAACACGACGGGCAGTCAGTAACTGATCTGTGTCCCTCAGATCCTGGAGTTGGAGAACTCCTGGCCGTAATCCAGCAAAGTAACAACAAAAATCCTTTCAATGAGTACCCTGGCATCCTGATACCGGATTATAGAGGCTTTCCTCTTTACTCTGCTAATATCGGTTCTCTTTTTTTTTTCTCTTCTCTTTTTTTTTCTCTAAGAAATGTATCCTTTAAAAAAAAAAAAAAGATGATTTTGTTTTTCCGTTTTCCTTTTTAAAAAGATTCTCTGCAGCCAAAAAATAAAAAGGAGGAAAAAAAGTTTCTTAGTGTAGTTTTGGTTTTGAAAGTTTCTAACTCCCTCTGTTTTCAGTAAGTGCTGTGGTACTTGTGTCAGTAAAGAAAGCTCTGACTTCTGTCTCAGAGAGAGAGAGAGAGAGGACGGATTGGCCTGAAGTGAGTGAATAAGAGGGTGGGAGTTTGTTTTCAGTATATGAGTAAGGGCTTGCTGTAGGAGGAGACAGGCTGGTCTTTTCTACACACACCTCTTACAAATTTTTCAAGGCAGAGGACGATCTTAGGGTCTTTATCTCATGGTGCAACCGATTTTATGATTTGATGGTTAAGGAGAATTCCATATCACTGACAAGTCTTATATGATTTAACCCTTTTGGCAGATATGTGATTCTGCTCATACATTTTTTACTGCTTTTTCTAATAAAAGGAGACAAAAAAAAGATAAGTTTCCGTTCCTGTTACACAAGGTACAAAGAGACTATGTCTGCATATAAGTTACTTTCTCCAAAGAGAACTTCAGTGTTCCTCCTGCAATCTAAATCCCCTTTACGGCAAGACAAGCCTGACTCTCGGTGCGATCAGGTCAAATGATAGCTAAAAAAACATGATACTAGTCCACATGTTTATAATTATCTGGATGAATTTCAATCTTCGCATGTTGCAGCCTTTCTTTCACTTTTTACATGTTACTTGCTGTACAAAGTAACATTCAGTAGTTAAGTACAAGTTTACGTTTTTTTTTCACCTCTCAACTGTCCGATTTTAATTAAAAGAACGATTGTTTAATTAATCAGCCTTGGTCATAATTAAAAGAATAGAGACCACAAAAGAAGAAACGTTACTTGAGAAAGCTTGGGTTATATCTCCGAATTCTTTTTAATGTGTTTATATATATATATATATATATATATATATACGGTATATATATACTGTATATTACCGGAATTAAAAACCTCTGGTTTTAACTTGACACAGTGGAAAACAGGTCAAATGTGTCAATGTTGGATTAGCAGCGAGTTTTGATACATAATAAATAATTTCCGATGTATTTTTAAGACCACTCCATAAAGCTGTTTATTAGTTCAGGATGGGAATATCAAGCAACATTATCGGACGCATAAAAAAATAAGGCACATATGAGAAATATGTCATAACGTACTTAGTGTGGTTCATATTTCACAAGGATGCTGAAGAGAGTTTTTAAGCAAACTTGGCTGTTAGTAAGAATAGTCCTTAAGGTATATTATAACATAAACGCGTGTAACCAGCCCAACTGAGTGCTGTAATTATAGCATGTTTTAAGGATAAAAAAAAAATTTGCTACAGGTACCGTAGCACTTATTGTAACTTATTGTAACTAGTAACTTTCAGTAAAATGTAGTCTGTGCGACATATACACACTCCTGTTCAAAAGTTTGGGGTCATAATGTGTAACATAATTGCAAAAGGATTTTCTAATGAATTAGCCTTTAAAACTTTAAACTTGGTTTAGTGAGCACAACGTGCCATTAAAACATAGGAGTGATAAAGGATCTCTGTACGCATATGAAGATATTTCATTAAAAATCAGCCGTTTCCAGCTACAATATTACAACATTAACAATGTCTACACTGTATTTCTGATCCATGTAATGTTATGTTGATGGACGCATTTTGCGGTCCTTTCAAAAACAAAGAAATGTCTACGTGACCCCAAACTTTTGAACATTAGTATATACTTAAAAAAAAAACGTTTTAACTGTTTAACTTCTGGCTATGGTAAGGTTAGGTACATCTATTAACTCACTGGTACATATAATTATGTGTTCGCTATTGTCATTACAGGGTTTATAGTCTCCAAGTGTGCCCAACACCATTACATGGAATGAAAACAGTAAACTCTTTATTGCAGGTTTACTTTACAACGAAAGCAGTTGGCTCCCACGATGGGTACAACACATAGAGTAAGTTATACTAGGTCATCTATCAAAAATAACAGCTTTATTCATCAAGCACAAAACAACATATTCATCTAGAACACGTTTTTTTTATTTTTAATTACAACCTCAAATATAGATTTTTTTTTTTTACAGAATATAAGCAGGCTGCTTAAAAACAACTCTGTTTAAATTAAAGCCAAAAATGAAATTTTCTCATTCAAGAAAGTTTTATATCCAGTGCAGTAAAAATATAATGAGTTCTTGAGTTGAGCAGTGGATGAAGTTAACCAAGAGACTACTTACAAAACACCTTCGCCGGGCTCACGTATGACACAGGCATCTGAACTGATGCAATAGAAAGTGATTCATTACTCGTAATCCACATGTTAATCATGCACGGGTGCAAGTATGAGCGTATATTGTATGTCTGAATTACTGGTGTTCTCACACAGCTACCGAAAAGCGAACTCTTTGAACCAATAAAACGTCTGATAGGAAGCTATTAAATCTATGATTAACATGGATAAGCTCTTGTCGTGGACAGTTCCCCCATCAATTCTAATGTTTTACTCCAGAAAAAGCTTATACTTCAAAATCACGTATGGAAAAGTTCTCGGATAATAAGATTTATTTTCTGGATCCCCATTAGGATCTTCACGGGGTTTAAAGAATAGTTGAGGTCAGGGCAGGTGACGCAATAACATTTTTTGCCATCAAGGCCACTGATCTCAGTTATGCAGAAAAAGAGTCGTTCATTTATTTTAAACCAAAAATTACCCAAAACACCTCTCCACTGATTGAACTACGAATGACATCACAATTAGGAGACCAAATAAATGAAATGGATGATATTAAACCTGGAGTTGGATCCGAAACACTCAAATACATAATGGTCTTTAACAAAGTACAGAAGGGGGTTAACTTGAAGGAAGGAGAAACGTTAGAACAAGATATCATAGTCTAAAACTAGAGTGTGGGAGGCTTAGATATAATGTTAGGAGGTTTTACTTTACTAGGAGAGTGGTGGATAAATGGAACAGCCACCCAGCAGAAATGTTATGAGCAAATTTAAACATGCATGCAATAGCTTAAAGACAAGACCAAAGACTGAGTAGGTTAGTCTTTACATCTGGAAAAAACGAGGGTATATAATGTATATTTTATGAAAACAAATGTATAGTTCAAAAAAGAAAGCTGCACCATGTAATAGTAAATTAAATGCATTGATTTGGTGAAAGGCGGGTTGGGATGCCTTTCTGTGTATAAGGTGTGTAAAACGGTGCATAAGTATTTGCTTGTAGTAATGTCCCTGTATATGGCTGTCCAACACATTTTAGCGCTCCTTAAACAGACTTGCTAGAAAAACCTATCGAGCGTGTTTTTTATTGTGCTCCACATGCCATTTTTGGACAAGTTTGGCTATATTTGCCATGCATTTGAGTTCTACAGCATACTGAATTCCTTGACCTTTTGGAAATACTTCCATAGCTTCACTAGGGTGCAGCGAGATAGTTAACAGAAAGCAAGTGACCTTCTGATGTTTTGAGCTGGTTGAGGCATTTATATAGCCATCATTCTGGCTCACTGTTTACACTGGAATACCCTTGTTGGTTTTTCTGCTAAAATGTTGACCTTCCATGTATGACCCTCATCTTTACCTTTTTGACTTTTCCATTGAACTCAGTCTGCCCCGACCTTTGCTCAAGCTCCTTATTTGTGAACCTATTTTGCTGGCCGTGACCTCAGATCTTTGACCCTTCAACTACCTCTTCCAACCCATCACTTAACCTGGCTGGAAGTATGGATCGAACATTTGCTTTGTAAACTTGCCTCTTGGGAGTGTATTCATTAAGCTGGGTCTTTGCAGGTGTCTTTGCCGGCATTTATATGCACAGGTTTCCCACTTATTAGTGCCCAAATTGAGATTTTCCGTGAAGGATGGTGTAGTTGACTATACATAATACCTCATTAATGTCAGGATAATTCTTGCAAATCATCTTACAGATTTAACTGTGAATGGCCAACTGAGAACATATATTGAGGAGGATCAAAGATACCTGACCTGGTACCAGAGATGAGCCTCAAGGCCTCAAGGCTCAGATTACATCACTGTATCTGACAAGACCTGCATATGGCACCATAAAGCTACCACGATGCCTGTTGCTGGGGTATGACTTGAGTTTTCCAGTGGCTGCTCCAGTGAACTCGAGAACACTACTGCACCAAGCGTTTCCAAGTGCCTGTAGTTTAAGGTGTGATTAGATGAAATTTAAAGCACATGTGTTCCGTGACCAGCAACATGTGGAACACCAAAAAGCGATTGTTTTTCCAAGCTGTTCAGCATGACCCATTTAGTAACATAGCTTTCATTGAGACCTAAAATACTTAAAGGGCATACTGCTGAGACCATATGCAATATTGGTGAGTAACTCCTGCACAACTAAGTAAATTAGAACAAAATGCTCAGTGTCTTTGTTTTACAAGGCCCAGCCTATTTACTGGTAACGTAAATGCTTAAACCATCATCAGTGAGTCATAGGCTGTCTTGCACTCTTAAGTTTGAATACAGACAAATGGCTTTATCTTAGTTTATTCTTCATAGACAAATTGCTAACAGGATGTGAAGCAAGGAACACTCAAGTCTACATATGTACTTTAATGCAGCATCCCCCCCCCCCATATATACATTTTACCCTTTAAGAGGTGCGTCTGGCTTGTTTTTCTGCATTTCAGCGTATAATTGACTTATCCAGTGACATGGCTAAAGGGGGGTTTGAATAGCCCCTCAGTATATATGGACTATTTGACTACAGAATGTTTTGTTTTGGCATTGAAAACAAATATGAATGTTATATTTATTTACAAGTACTATCGAGCAGAGTAGCGAGAACAAGCGTAGTCACTATCAATAACATAAACATTAAATGCTTAAATTATACAGGTGTGTAAAAGCGAAGGGTAATTACTTGGCGCCTCTAAATGAATGGTCTTGGGGAACATCTTGCCTGCTCAGCACTTTCTTTACTAAGAGGAAAACACATTCGACGTATGATAAGAAAATCAGAAATAAGAAGTTCTTTGGGACAGCACACAGTGACAAATTTGGCTTAGTTGTGGGTCTATAAATCATAGTTCTTTGAGGTTTTTATGATTTCTTGCTTGCATATAGTTGCAGGGCTCAAAGTACACCACTGTACGCTTAAGGCAGGGGGGGGGACGAGGTGCCTTCCAAGTTTGTTCTGCGTCCAAACGAAGCATGTCATCATTCCAATCACCTGTCTATTGACAGCAGTTGTAAATTACAATTCACTTGTGTCTTTATTCCTGTTTATTGGACGGGTTGGTTGTCCTTTTGCTTTTTTGCAACCGTGTATCATGCTTGATGAAGTTTGACGTGTAGCATTCCCATTTTGCAGAGCATAAAGTGTAAGCATGTTATCTCTAAGGAGTTCAGTTAATTTGAATTTTTTTATATTTTAGTTCTCATGGATGGAAGAATGTATTCCAAAAACACATATTTAGAAGATTTGTGTCCCCCCCCCCTTTTCAGCATAAATTGGTTAGTTGTGGTTGTATCTCGTCTATCCAAAATGTATTGCCTGTGGGATGTTGAAAAAGACAAGATTGTATTGTTGTGGTCAAAGTTCACCCCAGGACAAACTTTCAGCTGTGAGGCTTAGTGGTGGCCTAACTTTATTGTTGTATCCTTTGTGTGTGAAAGTCAGCGAGCATATACTAGAGCATGTATTACGCAACAGGATCATTCGCTTGTCTTATGAATTTGGTTCCACTCAGAAGCCCTACGTCTAGGTGGACAGATTCTTCATCCATTTTTGTCTGTATTGCGAACGTCTCTCATTGGCAATAAGCTTGCCAGAAAAAAATGTTGATCTTACCAACACAGAGGTAAACTCATGCCAGGTTTAATTGATTTGACATACCTTTCGCGATTAGCGATGCCAACCAATGATACAGAATATTCCACATGTACTTAGAGGCCTCCCTGAAGTATCTGGTTTTATGTACATAAATTCTTCTTTTTTCCACTTAAGAGGTTGCAAGCCCACTTACTTGTCTAAACAAGTGCCAGTTTTATACGTCCCCTGGTGCCCTTAATAAAGAAAATAAAGTGTTGGATAACGCTCAAGTTGCTAAAAGTGTGTGTATACAGCTATGTAGGAGGCCTTTGTTTTAAGTGGTGTGCACTCATGTTTTCCATAGCTTCACAGCAGTATGATGTGTTCGGTTTGGTGTACCTTTTCAAGTTTCTGCCTAATTAACTGAGACAATATTTTATAAAGTACTACAAATGTAAGTTTTTGGAAGGAATATCATGGATTTTCTGAAAGACTTTCCAGTTGGGGTTAAGATGCACGTTTGTAATTGTCCCATGTTTTAAAAGTTACTAGCCTACTATTTAATCAGAAAATTAGTCTTCTTGCATATCATTAAAAAAGGGTTATTCCACCTCCACCGTCCTCCTAAACCCTTGCATGTCAAAAAGCACAACTTGATGAAAATTAGGTGACAATTTGGTGGGGAAGAAAATGGTGGTTGGGCATGTGCTTAAGATGGTGGTGGTTTTTCACGTCAGTAGATTTAACCTCATTCAACCACTTGTATCTTTTTTTCTCCATTGTATCTTGATTTTACCTTTTTGAGGTTTTTTAGTTCTCGTTTGTACTAGTTGTTCTGTTTTCCATTTGGTAGTTCTGTGGGTGGATTTTTTTTATTCTTCCAAATAAAATGCCATGTTTTAAATTTCATGAACATATCTTAAAGTATGTAGATTCCTTTTATGTGCCTGGTTTTGTTAGCCTAGGGGGGTTAATATTTTGGCATTTTCTCATGTACCCCAGGTAAACCCTGAGATTAAAACCAATAAAAAATCACATACTTGATCCTGACAACTAGCTCTCATTGAGTTTGTTCTACAAAGTTTTGTTGTCTCATAGTTGGAGAAGTTTTAATAAACTACCTTGCTGCATGGGGTGAAATAAGGCAACATGAACTCTTCAGAATGTACACATTTTGTTCTCGGATCGATTTATTCAGATCACCCAAGCGTAGTGGAAGAACATAGAAACAAAAAATCTATGTGAATTCCCTCTTGCAATGTAATGAACGTAATGAATTTCATAAAGGGAACACATAGGCTTCTTTTTTTTCTTCAAGAAACAACGTTTTCAAAGCCTGAGGCAGAGTCACTTGGGGATTTACGAAACCGCTGAAAATAAATGATAAACAAACAAGTCTGTCCAATATTCACAGGTCAAAGTAACTCACATCAGTTAAATTAACAATATTATTACTTTTATACATGGTTGAGACTGCAAACCATTTTTCTATAAAACATGTTTAAAGTTTATAAATACATTAAAACTTCTTAGACCGTATTAACTTTAATCTCTTTTTAGGCGAAGACCTTTAATAGTCACCCAACAGACTACCATGTAAGATAACTACAAGTGCAAGGGATGGTCAGCAGAAAGCTTTGTGATGGACATCGGTGGGCATTTCACTAAATGCCCCAATGGCTTCCGCAGGGCTTATAAACAGATTTATGCTGCCACTGTCTAAAAAACTTGCTTGTCTCTTAATTTAAGGTGACCCTGACGTTGTCCACTGAAATACAGCTCCACATAAATCTGACACCATAGGTCTTTTGTGGATCTAAGGTCTTATAGAATACCAAATAATACATGTTGCGTTGGTATTTTAATCTACGGTGAAGATGCCTTACTTTGAAAGTAACCATAATTCCCCAATCTCTGTTATTTTAAACAGATAACACATGCCATTTTTGGGACAGGCATTTAGAAGGAAAAAGATACTTTATATTGTGATACAGTTATCAGTGGCAGATGCTTGGTTTAAAACAGAGATGACGCTTAAATGCATTCATTGCACACACTCTTTTAGCTGCTGATCCTGTATGTTGGGGTTGTTAAAACTGATATATTATATCACCTATGGGCTTACAGTTCCGCTAGCATAACAAATACATGTGTTTGAATACAGAAAATAATGAAAGATGAATTGTGGGAAAATAAGTAAATAATAAAATGTAAGAAGTAGTAATGGGTCCCTAAAAGTTCCCTAAAGTTTTAATACTTCACATAAATCCTGAAAAATAGGTGTGTTATATTTAATATGTACTGAATACAGTCATACTGAATAAATATATGTGGTTGTATAATAATTCTAAGGAACATGAATTCAAGGGCTTATGAATAAAATCATATGGTGCAGAAGTGTAGCCCTCACATGTGACAACTTAATCTTTTCCATTCTATAAGAGTGGGACTTCCATGTGCCCTGGTTCTTGCCCTCTGTAAATATTTAACAATTGTGTCTAAGAACTGCAAAGGGTGACAATGGAAAGGTTATTAGCTTATAATGTTATTAGCTTATATTATTTCACACTGGCCTAAAACCGTACATCTTCAAAAACAGTACCACGATCACCATTAGGACATTTATGTCCATCTAGCTATTTTGCAGTGGAAGGGGCATCTAATGACAGCCTGGACTCTCCCCTACCAAAAGATGCCAGTATTGTTAACAGGTCTAGTGTAACAGTGCTGGTCCCACCATACTATTTATTGTTATCAGGTGTTCCGGTAGGTATCAATATTGACACCTGCAGAATGGTCTCAGGAGGAGAGAAGAGGCCCAGGAGGGTCTGTCCAGACCCCAGTGAGATCTCCATTCCCCCCCCCCCCTGCTCACTGATCAGACATATTATCATCAGCTATGCATGGCTATGGAACCCTACTTGCCGACACGGGAGATTAGAGGGAGCAGAGTTTCAGCAGGAAATTGTTTTTTAATTGAATATATAAGTGAAAAGAAGAAAGATAAATTAAAAAATTTAATAGGAAATCACTTTTAAGATATAAGTGATATATCAACTGGTAATAGTACAACAACAAAAATAAAATAAAAAATGCATTTTTTTAAATTCTTCAATGTCTTTCTACAAGTAAACAAAACACACATTATCAGGTAATATGTAAGGGATGGATGTGACTGGAGTAAAAAAAACTATGTATGTGGGCTATTACTATAATCGGGTAATGTTGCCGAACATAAATTGGGTCATTGTTGGGTCTCATGTTTCATATTTTAGTGTAGGTTATTTACATATATGTGCATTTCTATAATTTAAAAAGAAGACCTTACTTGTCCAGAAGACAACAATGTCTAATTAAATAATACCTCAAATATACAAAGAAGAATTGTGGTTTAACAAACATGATAAAAATGACCCAAAAATACTTTGGCGAATGAAAAACCCCGACTGTGGGGTTAAGGCAGATTAAGCCTTTTTGGAGTTGGTGTTGTGTTAGAGGTTTTCTGTTTTAACTAATTTGATAAAAATATTTGTTGCATTTTTTTTTAAACAATTAAGGTTTATTGCTCCTTCACTGACATAATTCAGTGATGTAATTTCCAGGCACACAGCACAGTGACAGGATGTGGCTTGCAGCTCCCCCACCGTGATGACATCACTTTTTTGCGTGCAGTGTCAGGCCACCCCACATGTCAGGCGGAAACTAAAATCTTAGTTTTTTGACAAGACGTTCCTAGCCATCACCTCCTGGTTTCTCGTACCTTTCCCCGGCAATCCTCCCTGTACTCTGTCTCCCAACTTCCAGTTCTTGCAATCCCATATAAGCAGCTGTTTATGCACCATTATTTGTTGTTGTCCCCTAAGTCCATATCAAAGCAATGAAAATTGGTTTGGCCTCCTCATTGGGTTAAATCAGTTAAGCTGTGCTTGTCCTTGTTACCTCAAAGCCATCAATGCTAACTCCCTGCTGATCCAAACCATTGCTGGATGTAACAGTCATCTAGCATTCCCAAGTGAAAAAAGGTCTTCCAGGACTTACTGTTAAATCCTGTTTCATGAACGGTTTAACAAAACATTCTCTGTTCTTTTAAAACCAAATACACCATTTGCCAATATTTAATTAAAATTAATTATTGACAGAGTGATCTAGATGTGCATTTATTATCATCAACCCTTTCATTGCTAGGTAACCTGTCTTATACCCCCTTGAACTGCCTTGCCGCAGAATCATAATGGAGCATGTTGCATGACAACCCTCCACTTGACATTATTAGAATATGGCTCTCCAAATCCAGTGTTAGGGCCAAAGGCAATTCAGTTTTATCTCAGTGTAATTCTTAGCACACGACCTAGTTATGAAAAAAAACTACCCATACTATAAGGACCGTGGCCCACAAGTTCTGAGATGTTATATTAACAAGTAAAAGGACACTTGAATAGTTTACTGATTTTAATTGCTTTAGATCTCATGGGTGGCTCTGATGTTATAGCTACTAACATATTCAGATACATGGAAACAATTGAACTTGGAATATACACATGTGTTAACTAAGCATTAATTTATTCCACTACAAACTCCTGGTTTTCCCTTGAGACAGGCGCGCCTTTCAACTTATTATTCTATATCAGCAGAGGTTATATATGTTCTGCTGTCCAACATCTCCTTCCTGTTTTGTGATTCTTATAGGTCCTTCCTTCAACTAAAATAGTTTAATAGTAACGGAAAACTCTCTAGGATTTAAATCCTGACTTTTTGATGATTTGTGCTAATCATGCGTCAAAGTTAAGTATCTATGTGTGTAATATTTGAAGAAGGTTTGATAAGCAGTAAAATGAGTGGTGTTAGAATTGTTCTCAAACGTAGACCGCATTCGTTGGTATACTTACTTTTGAAAAATATTGAATATGCAAATCCATTTCTGCTGTGCTGTTGACATAAGACTTTGCACTGGCCCATACAGCATAATGATATCACATGTATCTCTCTGCAGTTAGAACAATACTACTTTTCAGGTTACAATCTCTCCGCTTGCTAGCCATATAGCAAGTAAGTTTGATAAATTGATTTTTCTGATAATGAAAACACTTCACAATGATATCACTAGGTCTATGATTCATCATTATGCGGTCATAGTTTGTCCTGTACTTAAAGGGGACGAGTCACCAAAAAATCTTTCATATTGTTATTTAGTATCTACCTCCCATCACTGAGGAAAAAAACAAATCTACTCTTGACCCGGAAGTCTCATTATTGAAGTAAGTATTTCTATATCCTGCCACTCCTATGTATTTAGGATCTGTTGACAAATATCTTTTTGTTCAGCTGTTTCCTATCGACGCCCCTCTCAAATAGGCACTTCACTCCTAATCATCATAAGTGCATCAGAGAACAGAAACAGTAAATAAGCATTTTGTCGACATATTGGGGATCAAGCATAGAATGTGGTTTTGGTTCAAAGCTTAACTTGTAGCTTATGTTCACCTTTTCTGTTGGATTGGTACATTATTTCCCATATCACCACGTGTCGGTGGGTAAGCTACTTGATTTCTGTATAGGTCGCATAGTGTGTAAAATATGTATGTGTTTTCTAATTGCTTTAGAGTAGGTTTTTGCAAGCCCAGGGCCTATAGTAATGGGGGCAGGGAGAATAATGGTCAATGTGGTCAGCTGGCTGTATTTTGTGTGCTTATCATTCGCAAGCTGTCCGTGCACCATCATGTACAAGAGTTAACCAGATAGAAAGAGTCCAAAGTATCTGACCTTTTGTCAGTCAACCTCACAGTCACGTTCAGGGCTGCACAATGTAAGTGCTGTTTCAGTGTACATTGGCAGAACTCTCATCACAGTGCATTTTAGTTCAGTTGGTAAATATTTCCAGGTGCCCAATTCTAATTTTAGGAAGGTCAAGTTTGCAAAGGTTAAATAGCAGGCAGGATTTCCATAAGTCTCTATCAGTTTGATAAAGGGAATGTAATTACACACAACATTCTTCTAAAGATTAACTCAAAAGTGCTGCATTCTGCACTCCATTGCAAAGATTTTCCCTCTTACTTATGTTCATAACTGCCATTGTCCTAATAATAATCCACACTCCACACTCTTCTTGGAAAAGATAAATGGGTGGCACGAGTGGAAAATGATTACTTTATGCACTGAGAATGGCAAAACATGTAATTTGAAATGTACTGAAGAGTTAAAGTTTGTAGGTTAATTTCTGAACTTTTCTGATAAAGAGAAAAATATCTTCAAGCCAAGCAAAAAAACCTTCTGGTTAAAGGTTGGAAGGCCTCTATATTTTTCTCAAATCATCTTAGTCATCAAATAATGAAATGCATTAAATCATTTTCCGTAGCCATTGTTAAGATATCCCTATATTAACTTATATTCAGTTATAAGTTGTACAGAAATGAATAATATGATGGCAACAAATAAATCAATAAATAATAATAAGGTATTCAAATATACATATTGACTTATGGAACTCAGAAGTAATCTCGCCACATGAAAATGATTACCATCTTAATTTAAATATTTCACACATTTTCCTGTTTTCCCACATAGAACTAAATTTTCTTGGCTCTTACACTTTGTTGCTCAGGGGTGGGGGTGGGCTACAAACTTTTCAATTCAGAAGTGAAACCTGATGAAACAAACCAGTAATGAAGTAACCCAAGACACATCTGGCTGACAGTAGACTCTACGTTTTTCTATCCTCTCCAATTCCACAATACATGAACCTAAATGGATTAAAAAAAAACCCAACATATACAATATATTGGATAGGGTTATCATATAACTCCTGCCAGAGTGAATAGAAAGTTAGACACCTTGGTGGCGAAAAGTTGATTATATATAAAATATATAACTATATATAAATAAAGGCTTCTGGCAATGGCCTGTAATCTTAACATCAAATCAGCTCAGGTGGCGTCAACTTCACCCTGCCCCCTTACCTACCTGCTTAGGGTTTGCCAATGAGTAGGTCTCTAGCCAACTCTGGCTAAACAATACCCACTGTACTATAAAATGGGTTGGCTGGGCATTGCTAAAGATCATGGGGTCTTTAGGTAAAAAGCAGGTAGCAAGATCCTTGCCATCTGTTCCTGCTCTCGTTCTGTGCACTAGAAACCATGTAGTACGTTGTAAGCCTAGAAAATAAATTGCCCCATGTAGCTATACATCATTGCTGCTCTTGGTGTATACTGTAGGTCTTTCCACTCTTTCACCATGTGCAGATTAAATCACACCGTTGTACACTCTTGGTTTCTTTCCATCCTTTTTTGCCAGAATAAACAAGTCTGTTCAGATGGATATCATAATTAGAGAACAGTGACATAATTAGGATGATCTCTCATTCATCGCCAACCTATAGTGCTTTTGGGATCCTGCTATTTTCCTTGTTTGTCACCAAAATTTTCAAAATGTAATGTATCACATTTCTTATTTCATATGGAATGTAATCTTTTTTTTTGTCCTGTCGATTACCCCCCCAAAAGAAAAATAATTATATTTATAGATGCATCTAGTAAAATGTAATCCCATGTTAAAAAGCAATAGAATAACACGGAATAAATCATTCAGACATATGCATGACTTAAATTGCTGCTTAATATGAATTTTGGAAGAGTCTCATAAGCACGTTAAACCATCGTTACAGAAGGTTTGATATAATACAAGACTTGCTTGATGATTTAATATCAACGTGAACCTGGTCTTTGATCCTTTGATTTAAAGAGATATAAATGATGTTAACATTTGTCTAAACCCCTTCAATGGTTTTTAATAGAATTTTAATATGATTAGAATATAATATATAATAAACAATTGTGAGGAACTTTAAATACAGAGACATATAACCATTTTCTCCAGATATCACAATATACTTAAAGATACTGTTTAAGTAGGCTAAGTTGGAAGGAATAAGGTTACATGCTTGAATACATTTATTCTAAACACACAAGCTACATCATTTTAGTGAAATTTGTTATTACAAATATCTTTGTAAAGCTACTGAAAGACTTGAAAAATGTATGGAATGAATCTTAAATTCTTGTATCTGAACTACATTGCATACAGCACAGCTTTACAGTGTGTACAGGTGCACAACATACATGAGTATATTTCAGTGTTAATAGCTGTTGGATGCATATGATTTTCATTTAATTCTCGTAAGCAAACTACACAAAAGTTTTCATGTGGTGGGAGGGATACCTAAATGTCAAAATGATTCTGTGATGTTTATGTATCATGTTGTTGGACTGGCAAGAGCATGGGCTTTCTTACTAGGCTGTCCCTATAATATAAAAAATGTGTGAAATCTATATCATTGTGACCATTATAGTAAAGTGAAAATAAGTGATATGTCACCAGAAGGTGAATGCTTTCGTTTGAGTCTCTATGGCTAGTTTGGAAGGCTTGCCAGGAGCCTCTTCTCTCTAAAAAGAACATGGCAGCGCAGCTTAGGTTTGCAAAGTTGCATCTGAACAAACCACAAGACTTATGTAACAATGTCCTTTGGACAGATACAACCAAGGTGGAAATGTTTGGCCATAATGCACAGCTCCACATTTGGTAAAAAACAAATACATCATATCAGCACAAACATCTCATATCAACTGTCAAGCACGGTGCTTGATGGGTGATAATTTGGGCTTTTTTTGTAGCCACAAGACCTGGGAACTTTGCAGTCATTGTGTCAACCATGGACTTCTCTGTATACCAAAGTATTCTAGAGTCAAATGTGAGGCCACCTGTCTGACAGATAAAGATTGGCCAAAGTTAGGTCATAGAACAGAACAATGATCCCAAATACACCAGCAAATCTGCAACAGAATGGCTGAAAAAAAGAAAATAATCAAGGAGTGGCAATGGCACAGACTGTAGAAGTCCAGACCTCAACCCAAAGGAACCTTAAGAGAGCTGTGCATAAACAAATGTCTGCAAACCTCAATGAACTGAAGCAACTTTGTAAGGAAGAGTCATATGGAAAATTATTGCTTCAAGTTATTGCTGCTAAAGGTGAATCATAAGGTGCACTTAGTTTGTCACACATGGCTTCTCCATGTTGGGTTTATTTTTGTTAAATAAATCATGACACAGTGTGATATGTCATGTGTCTTTTTATCTGAGGTTGTATTTACTTATGTTTTGGACATGCTAAGGAACAGATGATAGTTATTATGTCATCATATGTAAAATCATAGAAGGGTGAACTTTCTTTTTCACACAACTGTACATTCTATAAATGTTAATTCAAAGCAAGGGTTCTTATGAGATTGGACATGTAATTGCACTACATTATTGTTGGCTACAGTACATTTACCTTCTGTTTCTGACATATTAAGAGATAATTATGCCCTTGTTAATCAATATACATTGTTGCCCATTGTTGGGTGACTCCCTGTTAAGACCATTGTTGTATCTTTATTGAATTCCCAATAAGTATGAATATGCTCCATTGGCAGATCAAGGCAATAGGGCAGTAACCCCCAAAAAGAGTTAGGTGTTATAAAAACACAGCTTACCAATATTAAGTTAAACCACGGGCTGATGAGCTCCTGGTTGTAGAATCACTAATGTCAACAGTGTTTTGAGAAAGTATATGGGATCATGTAATGAATGATGCATTTTTTAATCTTTATATATGATTATATTTCTGGTAGGCCAGAATCTGAATATCGGAAAAAAAAATTGCACACTCTATAGTGTAGTGACATTGAGTGGGCAATTGTAGAAACTTGAATGCAAAATGAAAACGACTATATGACCTGACCTTCTTAGAACCTTGAAAATGGAAAGCAATCTATTTAATGTAAATGTAAAATACGCCTAAAGTGGGTTGATGTGGAATTTCTGTTCAATCTCCCACGATTAATGAGTCATTGCAATTCTTTTTCTTTGGCTGTCAATCAGATTTAAGCATGCGATTGTCCAATTAATAGCCTGTACAAGTTCATCTTCCTTTCGAATGCTATGTATGACTACTACATACACTGATATAGAGCCATTTTGTTTCCCTATCGAAAGCTAGTGCACAGGATTCATGAAGTTTTTATTGTTCTTATGGCTTTAGTTGATGGTGAGATCATTTATTGACATACCTGGGAACCTTCTGGCCCCAGCTACCCGCAGCCCACCCTTGCGGGATGCAGGTAAGAAGTCCACCTGACATCAGTGGGTGGCCCCGCTGACATTTCAGGCAATCCCACTGATGTCAGTGGACAGTCCTGACGTTGCCAGCAGTCACAGACACAAGCAATTGTTGGAGGGGAAATGGTCAGAGAGTGGGGCATGCTGCAACACCGCTCCTTCGTAGTAGTAGTGACCTGGAGAGGCGGCACTTCACCTAAAGTCTCTAGCGAAATCCATGGAGTTCTCAGGTATGTTTATTGGGTCAACATAGAAAAATATCTAAAGTAACAGAGGTCTCTTTCTCAGATGGCAATAAATGCAAGTCCCAACATCACAATGTTCTTATTGTTCCAATAAATATTTAAACTCTTAATGATTTGAAACTTACGCATAACCATGTGGCTTTAACAATTCCTGCTTTTTAATGGGAAAACTGATTTGTGTTAGGAGAAATATGATAAACTATTTTGCTACAACTATCACTTCTTGTCAGGAAGGACCTAATAGTGAACTACCATAGGGACTAAATTACCTTTTGCCCTTTGAGAGGATGTTGGTCCAGGTCAGGGTGGAGGTCAATGCTCTGTCAAATTCTCTAACTAAATACCTCACTTCACTTTTCAGCCATCTCTGGGCTAATTACCAACCATAGCTTTGCATTATGATGACATCAGGAGACACAGATGTCCCTTTGTATTAAGCATCACACAACGTCATATATAAATACTTGGTATCAATTGCATCATAGAAAGTCAGGGTGTTGCTTTATTATTGTGGTAGTGCAAAAACATACGTATTTTGTATAGATATGCTGCTGCAGAAATTGAAAAGGTGGTTTAGAACATAAAAAAATGTTTAATTAAATTTATATATATATATATATATATATATATCCTGAACATATGCATGATGACAAAATTGTCAGTGCTCTTAAGAGGTCATTTTTCTTTCACTGTAAGAGCTTAAAAAAATTTGAAGAGCTGTTGTTGAAATCAGAGATAACAGAGTAAGGAGATAAGTAGACTTCACATCTAATGAAAACCTTCATGTGTATTCCGTCACGCTTGATTAATGCCTTCTTAAAGATCCTATAGCGTCCTCACTTGTGTCTCCCTCATTTGCGTTAAACACATTTTAAAATCAACCCCTCGGGTTCATGGGAAAAACTACTTTAAAAAAAAAAAAAGATTTCCATTATATTGTTGTTACAAAGCTGTTCGTGTTTCAGTATGGAAATGGCCCTAAGCTAGAATTAAGACAGCTTGTTCAGAAAATGTTGTTTTTTTTTGTGCCCTCACTTTCTGAAGCCAAATGACTTTTTAACCTCTAAGCCTTCTCAGGCTTCTTTCACCTTTGACCCTATTTATGTGGTCCGCAACAATTTTATGTAACTTTATTGTAAGACGAGTGTATGAGATATTTATATTGATGAGAAAAATTACAATCACAGCATATGTGATTCTATAATCTGTATGTTTATTAATTAAATTAATTACTTTATTAATTATATAAATTAATTGTAATTATAACATAATGAAGCACTGCTTTGAATAATAGAAAAAAGGAGAGCTAGAGAAGGAAGAAAAAAAGAGAAATTAAATAATTAAATGTAGTGGGTACAATTTTTATATATAATATATTATTATATATATATATATTTATTAATAAATAATATTAAAATTAATATTATATATATATATATATAATATTAATTTAATGTCTTTGGGCCTGGGTATCAGTTGTTGTTTTAGGTATCATCTTTCTTCGCTATGCACTTGCTCATGTATTAATCCCGCTGTCTTCATTCTCCCATCTTGGGTCAGGTGATGTTAGGAAGTTTTGCTTTACTGAGAGGGTGATAGATAAGTGGAACAGCCTCTCAACAGAAGTGGTATTAGGTAATGTAGGTGATTAAGGGTTGAGTCTTTACTCAAAAAAAACAAGCTGAATCGATGGGCTTAGTGGTTCGTATACCATGTTTCACGTCCCACGCTTTGTGTTTTAAATGCTTGTTATTTATGATAGTAAACAGATTCTCACAAGCAGGTTGTTATTTCCTTTCAGCTCTCGTACAGTAGACAAATTTTTGACTATAAACCTAAAACTTGGAAAGTAGAACATCAGCAGATGCTTTACAGGAAACGTCTCAGACTAGTTTGGCATTAGATGCCTACAGCACTCTTGCACTAATAATTGATTATAGGAAAATGCAGTACTTGTTTCTACTGGAACTCTATTGCATGCCAGTTAACTAGGATGACACTAAACTGGGGAGACTTTTTTTTTTTCCAGAAATCGTATATCACGGAGCTTCATGCACATAAACCATTAGTTACGGGGATCAGGATCACATTAAGTTTAAGCAGATTTGGAAGCTCCCAGTTAGTGAAGTTAATAAGTGTGTTTTTGTGCAAATTTACAGCCCTAGGAAGGACACAGCGTCTAATTTGAGGGTTCATCCAGATTTGTTGGCAAAAAAATTGTTTGGAAGTTGTAAGCCACTTGGGTGCATTTGTTAAACATAAATTCAGGGATGGAAATGCCACAACTGTAACATGAATACGCTTCCTATGGATGGTAAAAACATAATATTCTATTGCATAGTTACTGTGTTTATTATGTCAGCTATATAATAAATAGAATACGTAACACTAAAAATACATGGGGACAAATTGTGTTTTTACGTTATAGGTTTGCTTTTAGTACAAAGCAAGTATTCTACTTTTGTAGAAAAACGTGCACAGAAAAAAAGAATTTAAAAAGTCACAAACCCAAAGTAACCAACTATCAATAAATTTCTAAATATTATATAGTTGAAAAATGTTTAGAATGCATTATGTTTTATCCCTTCCCAGGACAAACACTAATTTAGATTCTGGTGTAATATGTCTGCACCTGGCCAAGGCATTACAGACTACTGAGACAAGCCGGCCCTTGGTAATATACACACAAGCCATTCCATACCCACCGGCTTCTGGATGGATATTTATATATCCATAGTTATATAACACAATAAAACATGGTAAATTACTTCATATAAAGTGTAAGTGTACTCCATGCAATGGAAAGCCTAGAAAAACATGTTCTTCTGAAAAGTCACTGCATCTAGAAGATAATTTAGGATAAATCCTCTAGATTGTAAGCTCATGTGAGTAGGGCCCTCCTTACCTCTTGTTTCTGTAAGTTAAATTGTTATTTTATAAACTACTTGTTATGTCCCGTCTACCCATTGTGCAGAGCTGTGGAATATGATGGTGCTATATAAAATAATAAATAATATATACTGCATGCAAACGTGTATACATGAATGCTTTACCTTTTAAAGTAAAATGTCTGGACAAAATCAAGCTACAACAGAAAAAAGCTTATTTACGCATCCCTAAAATATTGTACAAGTGCTGATCCTTAAGTCTCTATAATGGGATCTGACCTTTAGATAAGGACTGAATTATGTGTTCAATATGTGGTACCGTCAGGGACTAACAACGCATAGATTTGGCTATTTGTCAACTTTCATGGAAGCAAGCAAGAAATGATTTTTTTTTATGGCTTGATGAAGCTTAGGTGCAGTAGTATCATATATATAGACATATTCAGGAGATTAAGACTTACATCAGCATATGAAGGTAAGGTTTCATACTAGTTGTTTCCCATACGAAAAGATTTGAAATACTGTTTGAGCTTTGAAGTTCTTACAAAGGTTCTCTGTGTAACTACATTGAAGATTTACCTGTATCTGTCGATCCAGGCTTTGTTGTAAAAATCAGAAACGCTGGATTCCATGTGAAAATAGTTCAGAAGGAGTTCTCTTGGTAAAATAAGCATCATTCAAAGCGTATGTGATGCGTAATATGAGAAATTAGAATTTCTTGCATAAATATTACATTTCTACTCATATTATTCATTCATGTTGGATTTGTGCTATATTTCTAATGTCCATATTTTTCAATATAATAAGGTTATTAATAAACTTTAAATATCCTGCCTGCGTGTTAAATAGTTACAAAGGTTATGTTAAGTATTCTTTTTGATAGATGAACCAAAAACATATATACATATTGCTCTGATAATACATAGGGTCAATATCTTGTAATTACACTTTTCCTCCAGACAATTATAATGTTTTGCATTAATTTATCAAAACTGGTATATCTTATTGTGAAATATTTTGAATTGGTCCACTAACATAATGAAAATGCCCCATTTATTTGTATGAAAAGAAATGTATTTATATTTTATATATATATATATTATAATATTAATATTGTATTTAGTAAATTCTCATTGTCATCTTTTTTAAAACAAAAAATATCAAATATTCACAAGCACTGAAAGCTTCCTCAAGATCTGGGTTTATCTCAATATTTTATTCAGTTATTAACAGATACAAAAAAGGATTGTAGGATTAATATATAATGTATCAATACATATTAATATATATATATGTATTAATATTGTATATATATTCATACACAAATATGGGTTTGTTTTTTACTAGGAGCCATTCATTTATTTATATATTTTATCAAAATATGCTAGCAGATAGAAAGGATGCTACTCATGTGTCTTACATGATCCTTTAGCACTCCCTACTGGACATTAATGCACAGGGCAGTTAACCCCTTTTTAAATCAACTTGTGTAAGGCTCAAATAACTGTTCTCATAGTGCCATTCCATTTTTATGTAGAAACACAAAAATAATTTATTTGAACTGATTACGGCAGTAATTATCTTGAATTGCTTGAAGGTCAGAGAGTCTGACACCTAAGATTAGATCTGCTGTATAATCCTTTCTTCCTTGTGCAATTGTCAGATATGGCCCCCTTTTCCCTCTTCAATTGACTTTTAGTTTTAAATTGTGACTTATAGCCTTGCAGGGTTTTTTATTTATTTCTCAAAATACTATCAATCGTAGAGGTGCACAGCAAATAGCTTGTACCTTTATAGCAATGGCTACAATGGATATACTTACTAGAAAGTCAAGATGTCAGTCAAGTGATCCATCCCCTGTAGAGTGGGTTGAAGAAATACATATAATGAAAAACCTATGAGGACATATGGGACCTGTCCATGACTCCCCTTGCCATCTTCTCATGCCCAGTGGGATGGCGGAGGGATAAAATATAAGCTAACCCTTTGGGGTGCATGATGCCCAATTTGTTCCGCAGTCAGGCAGATGCAAGTAGTAAATACTGCCAGTTGAGTGTAAATGCAAAATGGCCGTGATAAATATAGTCCAACTGGTGTGAGTGTTCTATAGAAAACGTTCATTAACTTGCCAAATAATGAATAAACCCTGAAAAGAATGTGTTACAAAAGTGGTAAGGATTTGTAAATTTCCTAATTTAATGATAGTACGTAGGCTTTTGTCCAACTCCTGTGAGTCTTCTACTACAAGCTCATACTGTACTTTAGCCTACTAAAGCTTATTTTAGTTAATAGACCCTGTACCTAAGGTGTTTAGGACCAGCCTTGTATGCACACATAGAAATATTAAAAACATACAATTTAGTGTCCATATCAGTCAATGAATTATTATCCAAGTATAAATAGCGATAGTTTTGTTTTAGAGATCTGATTTCAGAATGTATGCTACTGTTCTCATTTTGAGGTATGCGAAACAGACATGGAGTAGTTTTGAAGTAAATTGCTGACAGCCGTGTTTTTCTTAATATCATTCCTGTGACAGGGTGGTCCTATCGTGTGTGTGAATTCTGCGCTTACCGCTTATATACTGTAAAAATAGAACACATCTGGGCTTTTAGAGGGCCATTTTCAATTGTATGTACAACCGTACTTCCTTTGATTTTTTTAAAGAACACTTCACAGAAATGTGTGCTTCTTGGGTCAACAGATCAAAAGCCTTTTGTGTTTTCTTGACCTTATATGAATATGAATACAATGCTTCCCAGATTATCCGATTCATGAAGCATATTCCAAATAAATATATGGAGAGTTAAGTAGTAAGCCATAATTTGGACATTTATTCTTCACTCTTATATTCTGATTTATATTAAAATGTGTGTTTTGTCATCCTTAATAACTTTTGCACAAAAGACCTCCTTTATTCCCATAAAACCGTTCACTATTACTACAATTCCAGTGATGTTGCAAAATTGCCAGAACAGAATATTTATATCACACTAAGAATTTATCTGGATAGCTACCAAAAAACTGAACGCCCGCTCATTCACACACACCCCTGCCCATATCCACACACTTACTTGCCTTTAGGCATACTTAGCCCTACCATAAAACACACACTCTCTCTGCTTTCTAATTATTTCTCCCCATTCCCCTTACCCTTAATGTCTCCGTCTCATTATGTCTCACCTTTCCCATTATCCCCTTTCTCTTTATACCTCTCCTTTCTTATCATCTCTACTTTATCTCTTCCCTTTCTCATGATCTCTCCTATTTCTCCTTATCTCTGCCCTTTCTCTTTTACTTCCCCTTCTCCTTGAACCCACCTTTCTCTTTATCTCTCCTTTTTCTCTTTATCTCTCCACTTTCTCTTTATCTCTCCTTTTCACTTTGATTTCACGTTTCTCATTATCTCTCTCCATTCTCTTTATTGTTCCCTTTTCTTTTTATTGTTCCCTTTTCTCCCTACCTCTCCCTATCTTCTTTCTCATTATCTCTCCCTTTTCTCCCCATCACTATTTTTCTCCTTATTTCTCCCCTGTCTCGTTATCTCTCTCATCCTTCTTTATCTCTACCCTTTGTTATGATCTCTCTTCTTTCTCCTTATCTCTTATCTTTTTCCCTTTTATCTCCCCCTTCTCTTTGAACAATCCCTTTCTCGTCTTTCCTTTACCTAATTTTTCATTATATCTTCCTTTTCTCTTTATCATCTCTCTCCTTTCTATTTATCTTCCCCTTTCTCATCTCCCCCTTTCTAATTATATCTGTATTTTCTCTTTATATCTCCCCTGAACCTTTATCTCTCCCTTTTCTCATAATCTCTTCTTATTTCTCCCCATCTCTCCCCTTTCTGTCCTTACCTCCCTTTTCTGATTGCCCCCTTATCTCTCTTCATTATTTTTGATCCCTCCTTTTTTTATATTTCTTTGTTCCCTATATCTCCCTTTTCTCTTTATCCCCCCTTCTCTCATCCTCTCAACCCCATGTCTCTTTTTTCTCATTATCTCTTCCCATTGTCATTACCTTCATCTATCTCATTCTCTCCCCTTTCTTGCTACCCCTTTTCTCCTTATCCTCCCCTTTCTTGCCATATCTACCCTTCTTACTATCTCCCCCTTTTTCACTATCACTACTACTACAGACCCCTGCTTCAGGTCTTCCTCAGGATTTGTGTGGCTTAAGTTTTATGTGTGGGGTTATGGCATTGTATTCCAGCACTCAGCATCAATCGCCGGCACACATTGCAATGGAGCACTGAAACAGAGGTCTGCAGGAATAGACCTCACACTCCCTTCAGTGGCCAGCCATCCAGTCAGCCTCTGCAGAAAGTCCGCAGGGTGACGGACATCACAAAGTTTGGCGGACACTTAGGTGTTATAGACACCTTGCTGAATCCTGATTATTGGTGTGCATATTTACCGCAGTCCATATAGAACATGAATCATTGCAAAAGTGCCCACAGACAGACTCATAGTTTATCAATAAGTTGGTACCCTTCTAAGAATCAGATCTATGTGTCACGTGTATCATAACCTGAGCACTCAAGTTCTTCCGCCCAGTATCCTAGAAAAGGAACCAGGACAGAATGTATGACGGTAAAGTATATATGGTAGTCAGAGGTCTGGTAGACATAGCGGGTACTCAGATAAGCCAGGATTTTGGTACACATAGCTGGCAGTGAGATAAGCCAGGGGTCTGGTACATGGAATGGCAACAATAGCAAAATCAGTAGGCACCTGCTGGTTGCAGGACCCAGCGACGTGTCACTATGTCACTATGTATAAAGATGGTGTAAAAAATAAAGACATGTTTATATATATATATATATATATATATATATATATATATTTTAAAAAAATGCAATGTGTGATGGTCTTATCACCATATCAAGCAATGGAACAGTCCAGTAACCAGGATTATAATTAAATTAACTCTACTATCTAGAATTCTACAAAGAATATTTATAGTTTTGGTCCAGATGAGGTACAACAAAGTGAAAGAATAAAATCTCCTTAATAAGGAAACCATTGTTGAACTGAACATTACACAGAACTGTTTTGGTTAGCAAAAGAGTTAAACCATAAGCTGTCAATCACAGCATTACATCTGCTCATAAACTATACAAGACAGCAGAATCTTTTATGCAGTTGTTCATACTAAAAACACTTAAGAATGTAGATGTAAATTTTGCAGGCATGATTTATGCCACTAGTTTTGTTTTATACTACCAAAATTAATATTATTTACTGTCATTGCTTTTTATATGTGTGCTATTAACAAGGTGGCACAAAGTAACATACATTGGAAATAAATATGTATAACAAGTAAAATGTATTATTTTATCTAGAAACTGAAAAATGGAAAGTCAGACTATTGAGTCTAATTCACAATGTAAACAAAAGGCAAAAATAAAATAAAACATTTGGTATACAAACCATTCTTTATAACGGTAATATTATGTTTACATGTTCTGCCTTTCAATCTTTCTTACCATCATCTGTGCAGGGACTGGTCTTCTGATCTTTCTTTCTGGTCAAGCAGCAACCGCTGTTAGTCTGCAGGTGTCACTATTTTGATCTGGGGAACTAACTTCAGGTTGTGCTCTGTCCAGGAGATAGTATGTAGGCTGGCCTTTGTGGAGTGGATCCCTCAGGCTAATCACTATGTACTTCTTACTTAGAGAAGATGCTATGTATGGAACTTGGTGATATGTGAAGACTTTAATTGCCCAATTGAGGAAGGAAAATGTACCTCCAATGATGTGTCCAACGTTAATGTGACTTCAAGGCTGCTCAGGAAGATTGTCACAAAGGCATAATATTGTGTGTGGATAGATTTTTGGGTCTATTTAGTGGCTATAGGGCATACCGGAATTGAGCAAAATTTAGTTACATGAAACAGAACATGTCTCTAGGTCTGATATGGTGCAATACAAAGAGGAATAGGAATGGTCTCAATTGACCAACATGGAGCATATTTATGTAATGTGCTATACCAGGTTTGGAAACGGAACAAAACCAAAATTAAATGTCTTATTCCTTAGTATCAAAGTGGGGATGAAAGAGAAGGTAGTCACAGACAAATCAAATTGAGACTTGATGGGCAACAGGTTTTTAAGATGTGTTTAAAATGCCTGGGCAACCAGATGTGGCAGGATTCCCAGTGCCAGTCCAAAATTCTTTAGAAAATAGGTTTGGAGGTAATATATAAAGGTTTTCAATTTCATGAGCAGGGTTAAATACGAGTGAAACAGCCAACCAGCAGAAGTGGTAGAGTATAACACAGAAAGGGAATTGAAAATGAATAGGATAGGGAGAGCATGGACTGATTAAGGTTTGAGTCTTTAAAGCAGGAAAAAATGATTCGTACCTGCTATAAAATTGTGTGTTTCGATAGATTTTTATGCCCAATCCCGCCCGCTCCTCCAATGTGGGTGTTCCGCTCCCGCCCGCTCCCACCACATTTGTGGCCAATCCTGCTGCTCCCGCCACATTTGTGGCCAATCACGCAGGACCCGCCTCCCAATGCAGTCCTCTACCATGCATTACAGATCTGTCGGTGCCATTATCCCGTTATAACTTTTAATGCAAATATCGTTTGTGACATCAGGCAGGATGATGTCATCAACAGTTTTTACATGCCTAAACTACTTCACCCTGTGGCCTGCTACAAAACCAATACAATTATGTTATCTTGCTCATCATTCATTTCTGAAGACTACAACATTGCAGTGCAAAACATTGACAGGTTAAGACAGAAGTTGACAAATCTAGTTTGGATCAAGGAGCAAGTAAAAAAAATTAGGAGCCAACTTTTTTCTTCAACAATTATTTGTTTATTTTCATTTATTACCCCCTGGTCTGCAGTTAAGGGATGTTTATTGGGGCAATAAGACATAAAGCATACCTTTCCTTATTTAACTTCTTCATGACAAGGAATATATTACACCATAAAGACTATAGCTTGTAAATTTAACTATTACTGTTCTTTTTGTGTTTTTGTGTACCTGCCAAAGATTATATAATTTCAAGGTTTCATATTATTATTATTATTATTATTATTATTATTATTATTTATTGTTTTATATAGCGTCATCATATTCTGTAGCTGTACAAAGGTCATATAAAACTATATTCATGACAATAAATATTATTGATTGAGGGCATGCCCCTCTGCTTGTTTAAACTCTCGCAAATATTGTGCAGCGGAATATGTTAATGCTACATAAATATGTAAATATCCTATAGATTAGTACACACACATACAAGCATTGCTCCGCCTCTCTCTCCCTGTCCCTCTTACCTGTGTGTACTGCATGCAAGCTGCCTGCTGTTGCCTCTCTGGGTCACATAACACAGGCACCTAGATGCCATGAACCTGTGGCACTAGCTGTAGCCATTTGGGGGGGGCAACTTCCCAGGAAAGGATTTATAATCGCCATGGTTACCTGGTGCCCCAGAGGTTGTCAAGCGTTGGCATACACTAACATACAATTACACACTGACACCTACAGTAACAGACACACACTAACATCTTACGCTTACAAGCCCTAACATCGTACAGTAACACACACACTAACATTCTATGCTCATGTACACATATCCTAACATCATACACTGTGACAGAATGACCTGTCATACAGGGCCTCAAGATACTCAGAGATGGCTCCAGCCTGGCTGTCAACCAACAAAGATAGCACAGGTAGGAACTCCATTGTTTAATTTATCCCATCAATAGGATTGCTGTCAGGGGATTAAAGGTTGGGTTGTCTACATGTACCTGTTTGTCAATGTTAATTTATGTTAATGAAGTTCTGTGGATATATGAGTCTATGTTTTACATCAATAAACTGTTAATTTCTGCTGTACTCAATTCAAGGTAGTTGTGTCTACTTATTGGGTACACATAGCAGGGTTCCAAGGTGTGCATGCTGGCTGGTGCTGGAAGTTGTTCCGGGGACAACAGGAGGATACTTGGTGATTTCTAGGAGTTACTACAGCTCTCTTGGTGAACCCGTTACATACACTAATACACACACTCTAACACTATATGCTGATATACACACTCATAGTAATGCCATCCGGTCCCATACACACCACCATACATAATAACACAACGTATTAGCCTTGTGCAAGGTATGTGAACTTCAAAGGGGGGAGATGGTTAATAGTGAGAAGCAGGGAGAGGGGGTAGATGTGAGATGCAGGAGAGGGGTTAGATAGTGAGAAAGGGGGTAGTAAGAATATTAAAATAAATAGTGAGAATGAGTGAGAGAATGAATAAATTAATGTGTGGATGCATTGCGTGAATGAGTGAGAAAATGAGTTGATTGACATGTGGATGAATTGTGTGAATGAGTGAGAGTATGAATTAATATGTGAATGAACTGTGTGAATGAGTGGTAGAATGAAAGAATTAATGTGTGGATAGTCAAGTAGTCAAGTTTGTTCCTGCAACTCAGCTCTTTGTTTGCTCCCTGCCTGTTCCTGAGTTCTGTACCAGTTCCCTTCCCAACTGCCTTCCCCAGTCTATTCCTTATCGGTTCTGACCTTGGCTCGGATTTTGATTTCGGCTGTGTATTAACCCTTGGTACCCTGCTTGGTTCGATTAACCTTTGCTGGCCTACACCGCTCCTGTACCGATTAACTGTTGCTGACTCGGCTTGCCTTCTGACTACGCTGTTCCTGTACCGATTAACCGTTGCTGACCCGGCCTGCTTTCTGACTACGCTACGTCTATACCAATTAACAATTGCTGACCCAGCTTGCTTCTTGATTACGCTACATTGGGGATTGATTGTCCGTTCTAGTACTTTCGGTGTTCATATCAGCTTCTCCTTGTTAACGGTTCCACCATTTCAAACCAATGTAGGCTCTCCTTACTTACTTAACAGAATAAGTGAGAGTATGAATTAATGTGTGGATTAATTTGTGAGAATGCATTAATGAATATGTGTAAATGATTGTGTGAGTGAATTATGTGAATTAATTATGTGAATGAAAGTGTGAATTAGTGAGAGACTGTTAAAGTGTTTGTGTGTTTATTATAGATGTATAATTGATTTATGGAAAGGCAAATAATGCACAAGCAGAGTGTTTGAGCTTCGGGGACCAAGATAGCACAGGCAGGGTGTTTATGGGACAAAGATGGCACAGGCTGTGCTCTTTGGGGACAAAGTTGATTGAGGACAAATAAGTCCTATGTGTGTTATCTTGGTGCTGGTCAGGTTCTTTGTGGGCAGTGTGGACGCCAAGGCTGGCATTGGGGTGTGCAACCTGTGATCTATGTCTGTAATTTAGGGGGTTCTATCTATACCTTTGATGCTGAGTTTTTACATGAATGACAATGGATCTATACCTGCAAAGCTGGGTTTGTGTGTTATTCTGTTGATCCATATCTGCAATGCTGTTTCCATGTGTTATTTATTTGATCTATACCCTCAGTCCTGAGTTTACATGTGATTTCCAGTTGCTCTATATCTGCAATGATGGGTTTGTGTGTTTCTGTTGATCTATACATGCAATACTATGTTTCCATGCATTATTATTGTTTACTGCAAATACAGGATTTGTATGTATGATTCTGTATATTTGATCTAAACCTTCAGTTCACATGTGAGTTTCAATTGATCTATACTTGCAAGGGTGGGTTTGTGTGTTAATATGTTGCTCTATGTCTGCTATGCTATCCATACATTCCATATATTATTTATGTATACCTGCAAATACAGGGTTTGTATGTCCTATTCAGTTGATCTATGCATGTTTTATGTGTTGTTTATTTGATCTATACCTGAACTTCAGGAAGTAAGTAAATGGGAGATGTGGCTTAGTGTAAGGATCGTCTTACCAGAAGGAATCCGGGGTGCAGGAAAGGAACACGCTTGCTCAGTACAGGACACGCACAAGGGGCCTGAGGTGGATAACAGGGCACTTGGCGGTGTTACTGTAAGCACGGGTGATCAGGACAGCGTCGTTAAGCAGACCAGGGTCAGGATGCCGGAGGTACACAGAGTCGTTAGGAGAGCCAGGGTCAGGATACCGGAATAACACAGAAGCCGAGTGGATAGCCAAGGTCAGGAAGCCAGAGATACACAATAACCGTTTAGCGGACCGGGGTCAGGATACCGGAGGTACACAGAGTCGTAAGAATAGCCAGGGTCAGGATTCCAGAAAATACACGATAGCCGTTGAGCAGACCAGGGTCAGGATACCAGCAATAGGAACAGGATACACGAAAAATGCCAGGGGGCTCAATAGGTACGGAAGCACCAGTACAACTGAGCACTGGTGGATGGTTTTGAGGAGTTTAAATAGCCCGGGGAGGCGTTCCCCGGCGCCCGTGACGTAACCGCGTCCCCCGTCGCCATAGCGACGCAGCGGAATCCAGGCGGCGGTCAGCCGCATAAATATTCATGAAGCGGCCGCGTATGCGAGCGGCTGCTTCATGTAGCAGGGAGCGGTGCCGGCGTATCTGCCGGGAGGACGGAGAGGAGCTTCCCCGCGTCTGAGAGGTAAGTGCCTTACAGGATCCCCCCGCAAGACGCGACCTCCGGGGGCGTGAAGAACCTGGCTTGAGAGGATGCAGCTTGTGGAATCTGCGAATACAGACGGGGGCATGCACCTGATCTGCCGGTTCCCAGGTTCTTTCTTCTGGGCTATACCCCTTCCAGTGTATCAGGTATTCCAAGTGTCCGTGACGGATTCTGGAGTCAACAATCTTTTGTACCACATACTCCTCCACCCCATCGATGACAACAGGAGCAGGCGGAGGAGGTACACGACCAGGAAAAGGGTTGGCTACCCACGGCTTGACCAGAGATACGTGGAACACGGGATGGATCCGACATGTAGCGGGCAGTTTCAACTGCACTGTTACTGGATTGATGATCCTGGTGATGGCATAAGGACCGATAAACTTGGGTCCTAATTTTTTCGATGGCACCTGCAGGCGCAGGTTGCTTGTGGACAGCCAGACTTTGTCACCGCAATGGTAGGTTGGCGGGTTGGATCGATGACGATCTGCATATAGTTTGTATGTTTTACGAGCCTTGATCAGGTTCTCTTTCAGGGTTCGAAATTGTCTGGCGAGAGCGGTGACTCGGTCCGTAATTCCAGGAACCGTAGGTCCGGTGGGTAGGCCCGGAATCATGGTAGGATGGTAGCCGTAGTTAGCAAAAAATGGTGACATTTGTATGGAACGTTGTTTTTGGTTATTGTAGGTAAATTCCGCAGAGGGGAGGAACTGGAGCCAATCATTCTGGAGGTGAGTGGTATAACACCTCAAATATTGTTCCAATATTTGGTTTAACCGTTCTGTTTGACCGTTGGTTTGAGGATGAAAGGCCGTGGACAGCGTGGGACGAATGTGCAGATTACGACAGAAGATCCTCCAGAAACGTGATGTGAATTGTACCCCCCGGTCAGAAGTGATGGTCTGTGGTAGTCCATGGAGGCGAAAAACTGTATTCAGGAACAAGGTGGCCGTGGTCGCTGCTGAGGGAATACCAATGGTGGGAATAAAATGTGCCATCTTAGTAAATCTGTCTACTACCACCATTATAGTGTCGTGTCTCTTTGAGGGTGGTAGATCTACAATAAAGTCCATAGAAATTTTTGACCAGGGGATCGACGGAATGGGTAACGGGCGGAGGAGGCCTACCGGTTTCTTGCGTGTGGTCTTGGTTCGGGCACAGGTGGTGCATGAGCGGACAAACGAGGTAACGTCTCGATCCAGTGAAGGCCACCAAAAATGACGTCGGACAAGATCTAAGGTTTTCTTGATGCCCCCATGTCCAGAGAGGAGGGAGTCATGACAGGTTTGTAGTACCCTTAGACGAGCTGGTCGTGGTACAAATATCATGTTACGGTAATAGAAAAGGTTCCTGGTACGATGGATAGGAGGATGTGTTCTTGGTATTGGCACACCACGGGATGAGGTACGGATGTACTCCATAAGGGGTAGTTGGTGAGTAAGAAACAAATTGGATGGAAGAATGGTATCGGACTGACTCTTAGGGTGATGTGAGGTAACTGGTATTCGGGACAAGGCATCTGCCTTAATATTTCGGGATCCAGGGCGGTAGGTGATGTGTAAATTGAATCTTGTAAAGAAGAGAGCCCACCTTGCCTGTCTCGGGCATAATCTACGTGCAGAACGGAGATACTCGAGGTTCCGATGGTCGGTAAAAACCGTCACGGGATGTATGGTACCCTCCAGAAGATGACGCCAGGCTTCTAATGCCTGCTTGATGGCCAACAATTCTCTATCCCCCACACTGTAGTTTGTTTCTGAAGGGGTGAGTTTGCGAGAATAATAGGCTACTGGGTGTAGACTTTGTTTTTCTCCATGTCTCTGGGATAAGATTGCCCCTACGGCTACATCCGAAGCGTCTACCTCCACATAAAAGGGTTCAGCAACGTTGGGTTGGATGAGAATAGGAGCCGTGGTAAAATACTGTTTCAAGATATCAAACGCCTTCTGAGCGTCAGGTGACCATGCGAAATGAGAGGACTGGCGAGTAAGTCTTGTGATGGGTGCGATGACATGAGAGAAATTTCGAATGAATTTGCGATAGTAATTCGCGAAGCCGATGAAGCGTTGGATCGCTTTTTTATCAGAGGGTATCGGCCATTCCAGTATTGCTGACACTTTCTTAGGATCCATTTGTAGACTCCCCGGCGTGATAATGAACCCCAGGAATTCTACTCGGGAGGATTCGAATTGGCATTTCTCTAGTTTAGCATAGAGATGATGTGAGCGTAGGCGTTTGAGGACCAGTTTAACCTGGTCTCGATGTTCAGACAGAGTTGATGAAAAAATGAGGATGTCATCCAAGTAGACTACCAGAAATATGTCAAGGTAGTCCCGGAACACGTCATTGAGAAAATGTTGAAACGTCGCGGGGGCATTACATAACCCGAACGGCATTACGAGGTACTCAAAGTGTCCATAGCGACTTCGAAAGGCGGTCTTCCACTCGTCTCCCTCCCGTATGCGAACTAGATTGTAAGCCCCCCGGAGATCAATTTTGGTGAAGATGTGTGCATCTTTCAGTCGGTCCAGAAGTTCAGGAATAAGAGGCAACGGATATCTGTTCTTTATAGTGATCTTGTTCAATTCACGATAGTCGATGCAAGGGCGTAAACTGCCATCTTTTTTTTCTACAAAGAAGATTCCTGCCCCGGCGGGGGAGGTAGACGGACGAATAGAACCCTTGGCTAAATTTTCTTGGATATAGTCTTTGAGGTAACGTAGTTCAGGTTCCGATAACGGAAATATTCTGCCAAAGGGAATGGGAGCTCCTGGGAGAAGATCGATAGGACAATCATAAGTCCTTTGGGGAGGAAGAGAGTCGGCTCCTTTCTTATCGAATACGTCACTAAATTCTTCATATTGCTTGGGGAGACGTAGGACCGGAGAAGAGGATGAATCGTCAGGGAGAAGCAGGAGTGATTGGCGATCAGAGAGACAACGAGTGTGACAAAAAAAAGATTGGAAGGAGAGGGTGCCTGTGGCCCAGTTTATTGTAGGATTATGAAGTCTCAGCCAGGATAGTCCGAGAATAATTGGGAACATAGGTGATGGGATCAAGTCAAAGTTCAAATGTTCCATATGATTATTTCCCAGTAGTACCTGGAGTCGTGGTGTTTCTAGGGTGATGGGTCCAGAGGATAGCGGAGTGCCATCTACTACTTGGATATGTATAGGAGCTGCTTTGGTCAATGTTGGTATGTGCAATTGCTTGGCAAAATCTTGATCCATAAAGCAGCTACTGGCACCGGAGTCAATGATGGCAGACACTGTAGTTGAATTACTGGTCCACTGCAAAAACAAAGGAATGGATAGGTGAGGAGACCCATCTTTAGGAAAGGAACTCAAACAAACTGTAGTATGTGTGGGCTTACCCTTAGGAGGGCGTCGAGGACAGGAGTGGATCAGATGCCCGGGTTCACCACAGTATAGGCACAGATTGTTCCTCCTCCGACGGGTTTTCTCAGCTTCGGATAGTGGACCTCGTGCCAATCCGATCTGCATTGGTTCTTCCGGAGGGGGCATGATCGCTGGTAACTGGAGAGGAGGAAGGGTAGGAACCGTAGGAGCAGTACGAGGCACCGGAGGGAGGTAGCGTCTTGGGGCAGGAACAGCTGAGGCTACACGTTCCAGGCGTCTTTCCCGAAATCTGCGGTCAAGCTGGATGGTCAGATATATTAACTCCTCTAATGAATTGGGAATACCCACACGGGCCAGTTCATCCTTTAAGCTCTCGGA